>JAYKYS010000141.1:52500-67541 GCA_036924285.1 Asterella californica
GTAATAAATATGCTGCATGCATAATAACGAGATGATCTAATGAGTAGTTTTAATTTTAGTTTATCTTTCATAAACATATCTTATTCATTTAGTAAAAATATATATTTTGATAATTGTATTCATACATATTTTCTTACAGCGATGTCTACAAAGTAATGACGAATAAGTAAGATATTATATCACCAAAAGATCTGCTAATTGTATACCGTAATTATTCTCGAGGAAAGAGAACTTATAAGTTGAATTTCTTTATTTTAATTATCTATCATCTTATCAATGATATACCTAAGATCGGATAAAGGGTGGATAAACGAAATTGGTGGTGAATACGAGTTTGGGTATATTTTCTAACAGCGAGATCTTCAATGTAATTAGTGATGGATTTTCTTCTTGATAACCAGATTACATAAAGATCCATGCACATTATCTTCTAAGTTATACTTGAGGTCGCTTATGTTAGGAGGTGCTAAATAATATATTTTATTATTTTAGTGAATTCAAGATGATCTTACAGGTGGAAATCGCAAACGATCTGATATATGCATATTAGTTCACACATAACTCAAGTTTGATATTATAGAGTCTAACATCAAGAGAATACAAAGAGGAGGATGAGAACTAAATATACTATTGCTGCAAACAAGACCATCATATGATTGTCATCTAAGTGTCATATTTTGGTGATATAATATCAGAATAAGTAAGATATTATATCATCAAAAGTTTAACCAATTTTACATCGTTATTATTCTCAAGGAGAGAGAATTTATAAGTTGACTTGTCTTTATTTTAAGTCTCTAATATTAATAGAATATGTAGATGTTCTAACGGGTTGTTTTATCTCAAACTTGTCTTTTAGAAATATGTTATCTTCATTTAGTACTAAACCCATTTGGATAATTCTTTCCATATAGACAACACTGTTTTTCTAACAGCTATTTCTACAAAGTAATTAATAATGAATTTTCTTCTCGACGTAGAGATCCATGCACATTTTCTTCTAAGTTATATGATAGTAGGTGGAAAAAATAGATATTGTATTATTTTAGCACATAGTTATTTTGAAAGTACTGCGTATATAAGATAGTGAGATACCCGTTTAGTTTTAATGATCATCCGTACTTATACTGTCAATAAGACCGTTTCATTATTTGTAGTCGTAGTAGTGAAGCTAGACTTGATATTTCGACTTAATTAAAACCTTGAATCAAGCTAATATGTAATATGCTAGAATGAAACATGAAAGTTGTTATGTGGAATATATGTATATGATAATATCCCCGCATCTAGACATTTGGATTGGTTATATTATTTTAACGTTGAGATGCACGAACTTGTTTAGACTGATCATATGCAAAACATCAAAACGTTATTGGGCTTGTGTATTTTAGGGTTAGAACGAAATATTACCTTATAAACTCATGAATATACTTGTGAGTTTACCAGTTATTGCAAATAGGTCTTGAGTGATATTTGATGAGTAGAATTTCTTGTATTTGATGAAATAGTTGGGAGGATAATTCAAACTCAATTTAACTCATTGTTGGTAAATCTGCCACTAAAATGTTGATAAACAAGATAATGTGTTTTATGTATTCTACTATGCAGATCAGAAAAGTACTTAGTACTTAGAGATGTACATGGTTGTTAATGTTCTCGAAGAGAAGAGATGCAAGTCATGAGTTAAGATAGTACTTTGGTAGTAAATTGGTACTAAGTCTGAATAAAACTTCTAATACAAAGATGAAGATGAGAACTATAACATAGTTGCAAACAAGACCATCATATTATTGTCGTCTAAGTTTCATCTCAGTTTCTTGAATAGATAGAATAAAGGATATTTCAACCTAAGATATACAAACCTCTCGTAATATATATAATCTACTACTACACATAGTATTTAGTATTTAGTTGTCAATGTAGACTCAATAATTCAGCCTAAATCTACCTTCTATTTGTTCTAGTCAAACACGAAAAAGAAAGATATAATGTTGCATAGAAAGTTCATGACGAGTATATCCTTTGATGTATCGTAAAACAATACAACAAGAGTATATTGGAGTAAAGTTTCTAAAATATATATCATTGATAGTAAATGCTACACAAAAAATACACAGTATTAATTACTACATGCAAAGCATGACAAGTATTACGTATCATTTTCATAATGGAGAGTATATCTAGAGTATATCTTTGGATGAATCGTGAAACAATACATCCAAGAGTATATTGGAGTAAAGTTTCTAAAATATATATCATTGATAGTAAATGCTACATAAAAAAATACAGTATCAAATTACTACATGCAGAGCATGACAAGTTTTAAGTATCAGTGCCATAATGGAATGGATATCTTCGAGTAGAGTTTCTAATTTAAAAAACATCTGGGTATTAAACCGTACATGAAACACTGAACCATGGAAAACAGAATACAACTTATATTCAGGTTGATTTTATTATTCAAATCTTTACTCTGTATATATCTTGAACTGGTGTATATATGATAACATCCAAAAAGAACATTACCAGTTATTACAAAAGGGTCCTAAGTGATATTCATGACGAGTATATTCTTTGATGTATCGTAAAACAATACATCCAAGAGTATATTGGAATAAAGTTTCTAAAATATATATCATTGATAGTAAATGCTACATCAAAAACTTACAGTATTAGTTACTACATGCAGAGCATGACAAGTTTTAAGTATTAGTGTCATAATGGAATGGATATTTTCGAGTAGAGTTTCTAATTTAAAATACATCTGGGTATTAAATGTACATGAAACAGTGAACCATGGAAAACAGAATACAACTTTTATTCAGATTGATTTTATTATTCAAATCTTTATATGTTACCCTATGTATATCTTGAACTGGTGTATATATGATAATATCCAAAAAGAATATTATCAATTATTAGGAAAGGTTCTTAATCAAGAACCAATGTATATCAGATTATAGTACTTTGGTACTAAGGCTGAATTAAACTCTAAGAACAAATTAAGATGGTCTTATTGATGAGAAAAGTCATAAACTATCTTACATATAATATTAATTCACAAACAACTAAAGTTTGATACTATAGAGAGTCAGTCTTAAATCAAGAGAATTCAAAAATGAAGTTGAGAATTAAATATACTGTAGTTGCAAACAGTACCATCGCATTACTATCCTCTAAGTGATATTGGTGCGATTTTCTTGAGTCGATAGAATAAGTACTGCTTGTCATTAAAACCTAAGATATACCTAACTCTCGTGATGTAAATAATCTACTACTATACTTAATATGTAGTTGTCAAGTTGGACTTGATAATTCAACCTAAATACCTTTCATTTGTTTTAGTCAAGTATGAGAAAGAAAGATATAACCTTATATACATATATAAAAGTCATGACAAGTATATCTTCTTATCAATGTATTTTAAAAGAATACATTCAAGGGTAAAGTTTCTCAAACATCTATCATTGATAGTAAATCTACATAGAAAGACATATAGTATGAACTACTACATGCAGAGAATGAAAAGTAAGAAGTATATGTGTAATAATGGGATCTATATCTTGGAGTAAAGTTTCAAAAACATCTCGGTATTAAATGGAACAATAAAACATGGAAAACAGAATACAACTTATGTTCAAGTTGATTTCCTTATTGAAATCCTTATATGTTACCAGATGTATAAATATATAGCTTTAATTGGTGTATAGATGACCATATCCAAAATATTAAACCGACATTACATGTGTCTTTAAGATCTAGCCTGAAGGTATATGAAGTATATATGATGGACTACATGTGATATTCAGTTAAGTGAATATAAAATATATTTAGAATAATTGTCAAGTTATTTAAATTTAGAAATTGAACCATGTGTAGATTGACCATATGCACATATCAGAACGCTATTGGGATTATGTATTTAAGTTTTAGGGTCAGAAAAGCTTAATAAGTAAATTTTCCGGAGAGAGGTTATCAGTTGAGGGTTATATTCGTGAAGTGAAGAGATGAATGTCATGAATTAAGGTAGAACTTCGGTAAACAGTCTAAGTAATAGTTAAAACCTATAAGATGTAAATTAATATAATGGTATTATTTGATGAAACCTAAGACACGATTTAGTATATAAATGAAATTTTAGTTTGATAATCTAGAGTCTTACGAACAAGAAAATACAAAAGATAAAGGTGAGGCCTAACTATTTATTGTTGTAAACTTCTCATTAGTGAAATATCATCTTATTGTTATCCAAGAGATTTATGGTGAGATTTATGAATCAAGTCCAGCTTAACTACTATACATACGTGCCACGTAAATAAAAATGACACTACATGTGTATTTAAGTTATATAAGGTTAGAAATGAACAGATATTATGAGTAGCTTAAGGTTTAAAGACATAAATTCGTGTAAGAATATCATAAGTCACTTTGAGAAGTATCTTCTTGTATCTGTTAGGAGAAGTATGGTTAATCAATTAAAACCAAATGTATAAACTATGAATATAAACACATATAGTAATTATATTCAGATTAAGACATATTTAGATTCACCTACACATATAGTATGTAGTAGTCAAGCTGGACTTTATAACTCAACATGATTAATATTCAATCTGTTCTGAACACTGAAAAAACTCACGTATGGAGGATAAATGATTGATAGAATAAATCATGTTGAGCATTGAAACGGAGCGTGTTCTAATTATTTGAATCATGTAATACTTAATCAACTAATTCTACTTATATTTGTTAAATATTTTGAAACCAAGTTCTACATGATAAACCAAAAAGAGAAAGATGTAGGGTTACAATATGGTACCACAAGTTTCAAAAACATCTGATATTAAATTGATACTACATGTGTATGAATAGGGTTCTAGGGTTAGGAATGAACACTATGAATATCTACGGTTTATACTTCAGAGGAATGTTTCCAGTGTAAAAGGGTCAGAAACCATCTAAATGACATTTCTAATGACATCTGAGTGAGACCAGTCTTGATCTTTAAGTTGTTGTATTTGATAGGATAAGCGACTCATTAAAAGTGAATATATATCAAACTCTTTTGAATATAGTAGTTAAGCTGGACTTGATTTTCAAACCTATATCAAGATCTTGCTTGTTTTTAACAATGAATAAACTACTATACGAGAAAAGAGAAAATTGTAATGATACGTATAAAGATGAACTTCAGTACATATGGTTAAAGTCAATAGGAAAAGCCAAGAGAGTAGAGAAAATATTAGTGGAAGAGATATAGAGATCATATTTTATTTAAACTTTGAATCAACATTTATATGAGTTAATGGAAAGGGAAGATGTAATGACGAGTACGAAGTATCAGTACTTTAACATAATACAATACATCCAATAATAAATTGGATTAAAGTTTAAAAAGCATGATGTTAAATGCTATTGTAAGATAAATAAATCAAGAATGAAGAAAATTATCAGTTGAGGGTTGTTGACGTTAAGAGAAGAGAAAATCATGAATCATGATACTACTTGGATATAATAAGATTAAATTGATATAATGGGTATTATTTGACGAAACATCAGAATATATAAAGAAATTAAAGTTTGATACTATAGAGTTTTAACAACACGAGAACACAAAAGTTGAAGTTCAAACTTAACTTTATTATCGTCTAGGACTTCCCATGAGTAATTGAACCGTAATATTATTGTCATCTAAGTCAAGTTGATGTGAATTTCTTGTGATTTTTTTTCTATTGAGAGAACAAGTAAAGTTACTCACTAGAATCTAACTTATACCAAATTCTTTTGTATATATTAGACTAGTGAAGTTATTAAAATATTCAAGACATAGATTAAAGACAACAACAAAAAACCAAGGGAGTACAGAAAATATTAGTGGTTGTTCGCTTGAGTAAAGTTTAAAAAACATAGGTGTTCAATGCTACTGCAAGATAAATGAATCAAGAATGGAGAACATTATCAGTTGAGGGTTAAGGGTTGTTGACGTTAACAGCTGAGATGTTAGTCATGAATCCTCGTACTGCTCAACATAATAAGATGAAATGAATATAATGCTATTATTTGACGAAAGTCAGATCAGATGCATAAACCATTTGATATATAAAGAAAATTAAAGTGTTACACGTAAATAAAAATGACACTATATGTGCATTTTAGTTATATAGGGTTAGAAATGAACAGATATTATGAGTAGCTTAAGGTTTAAAGACATAAATTCGTGTAAGAATATCATAAGTCACTTTGAGAAGTATCTTCTTGTATCTGTTAGGAGAAGTATGGTTAATCAATTAAAACCAAATGTATATCAAACTATATGTATAAACTATGAATATAAACACATATAGTAATTATATTCAGATTAATACATATTTAGATTCACCTACACATATAGTATGTAGTAGTCAAGCTGGACTTTATAACTCAACATGATTAATATTCAATCTGTTCTGGACACTGAAAAAACTCACGTATGGAGGATAAATGATTGATAGAATAAATCAGGTTGAGCATTGAAACGGAGCGTGTTCGAATTATTTGAATCATGTAATACTTTATCAAGTTGGACTCCTTTAAACTCTTCATAAAGTTATACATATGATCAAATGGAAAAGAAAGATGCAATGTGACATATGAGAAGTCAGTACCTCGAGTATTATAAGAAGGGAATACATGGAAGGATATACTCAAGTATAGTCTACAAAACAATTCATATTAAATGGTACATAGGAAAACCGAACATGGAGACAGTATACAAATAGATTGATTTTATATTGGAACTAAATTCAAATATAAAGCACGTTCAACTTGGTTATCTTGACCATATGCAAGATATCAGAACGATAGCACATGTCCATTTAAGTTTGAGGGTTAGACATGAACATGAAATATCATATGCAAATAGCGTAGGGTTTAAACTCATGTAATTCTGAGGAATCTTTAAGATACATGTTAATCTTTAATACTTGAAAAGACAGAGAAGGATGTCAATAATCCATAGTGAAAAATTGAGTGATTTAATTGAAAAGCATAGATGAGTTCCATGAATTAAAATAGTACTTTGGCAAAAGTATGAGTAAATGTTGTAAGATCTTGTTAATAGAGGCTCATTGTATGAAGAAATCCTAATAAATGCATAAATGATATAAAGTTCAAGTTTTAATTCACAGAAAAATTTAGTTTAATGTTGCAGAAATTAAATGTTGGCAGAAACTGATATTGGTTTCTGAATTATTTTAATTGTTAATTGACATAGTTAGTTGATTAGTAAATATGTCCAACTGTCTCTAGTAACTTAGATATGAAAAACCCAGAGTGTATAAACAAGAGTGAAAGACCTTGTTTGAAGTATATAATCCTAAATAGGCAAGTATAGTACTTCGGTAAACATGAAAGATCTGATTGATAAGTTGTGATTCGATGGAAAATCACAAAACTCAGATAAGCGATCTAAAATAATGATTTTAATTCATAGAGATGTTACAGTTGAAACTTTACAGTATTAGATTAATTTATGTCTGAAACTGACTTTGGCTTCTGAATTATTTTAGTGATAGTAGATATAGTTACTTGACAGTGTGAATCTGCTCAACTCTCACTTGTAATTCATATTTGAAAAACCGAGGGTGTATAAGAATGTGACATTTGGCTATATATGAAGTCTTGATCCTAAAAGTTTAGGATACTAATACAAACGTCAGAGTAATATGTGTAAGATGGAGTTTACAGACAGAGTATTGTTAGAGAAAATCATAATATATATACCGATGACATGGAATATAAATTTTTATTCAGAAGACACTTTATTTTAGAGGTTCAGAGTCTTAGATTAATTTTCATAAGAAAGTGATATTGGCTTCTGAATTATTTTAGTGATAATAGATATAGTTAGTTCATCATGTGAATGTGTTCAACTCAGAATCAACTGTAATCACTTTTTAGAGGTTCAGAGTCTTAGATCAGTTTTCATCTGAAACTGACTTTGGCTTCTAAATTATTTTAATTGCAGTTGAATAAACAATGGATAGTACAGTATGTTGTTAAGCTGTCACTTGGATTCTATATTTGATCAACTGAGGAACCCTAAACAAAAGAGGGAGAGCTGTGCGCACAGTCCTGATCAAAACTAATCGCTATAGAGGATGATCGAGTAATCCAAAACTATATGATCACGATAATCATTTATTAAGTACATATGATTCATGACATAGTGAGTGTGAAGTGTCCATATGATGGGATATTACAAATGAGTATCCATGAAAATAGTTTCTATAAAATAAATGAGCTCCAAACTGTATATATGTGATATTGATTGAAATAAACTGAAGGTGAGAAATTCAGATATGGATCCTTGAAGGGTCTAACAACTACGTGTGCTAACCACATGCAAAGTATAGAAATGATACAACCGGCAGATTTACATATACGCGGAAAGAAGCAAAGAAGGACCAAGTTTGTTCTTAAGAAAAGTTAAACCCTCCACCATCAATTTTTTGCTCACACTTTTTATGAAGGGGTGTTAAGTGACATTTGAAACGTAATAGGCAAACATGATAAACTCTTTGACAATTGCGGATACATGTATTTTAAGTACACAAGTAGTAAATAGGTGTAAATAGAACAAAGAAAAGTTTAAATACAACAACTTACATGGAGTAATGGAAAAAGTGTCCAATATTTGGGTTTATTATGTATATCTAATGGGTTGCTATGAAAGACTAATGGGTTAAAGAGATCGAAGTTACATAGAGTAATGAAAGAAGTACTACGGTATTTGGATGTATTATGAATAAGTAATGGGTTACTTAGATCGAAATGATATAGGGTAATGGAAGAAGTATTACGGTATTTGGATGTATTATGAATAAGTAATGGGTGACATAGATCAACGTCACATAGAGTAACGAAAGAAGTACTACGGTATTTGGATTTATTATGATAAACTAATGGGTTCCATATTCAAGGTTATTCAAGGTTACTGGACCAGCCAGTCCAATATTTGGGTTTATTATGTATATCTAATGGGTTGCTATGAAAGACTAATGGGTTAAAAGTGACATAGAGTAATGAAAGAAGTACTACGGTATTTGGATGTATTATGAATATGTAATGGGTTCTTAGATCGAAGTGATATAGAGTAATGGAAGAAGTACTACGGTATTTGGATGTATTATGAATAAGTAATGGGTTCTTAGATCGAAGTGATATAGAGTAATGGAAGAAGTACTACGGTATTTGGATGTATTATGAATAAGTAAGGGGTGACATAGATCAACGTCACATAGAGTAATGAAATATGTACTACGGTATTTGGATTTATTATGATAAACTAATGGGTTCCGTATTCAAGGTTATTTTATGCTGGAAGAAAGAAAAACAGACATACATACGAGCAATTAATTTATTCAGTACCAAAGAATCAATTCACGTCCAAAAATGAAAAGAACATTAGTCCACGAGTAATTAATTAGTTTAGTGCCTGGCAGCGTAATATATTTGTTCGATTGCCAAAGAATTAATTCGTAAAAAAAAGGAAAAAAGAATTGGATGCAGCACCGGGACTTCCCGGGAGGTCACCCATCCCAGTACTATTCCGGCCCAAGGGCATTTAACTGCAGAGTTCTGATGGGATCTGGTGGCGTGGCCCTGGTATGACCGCATCACGCTGCAAATGGTGGTATCCAAGTTTATAATAGCCAGTTGTTGAGGCATGAACATGGTTTAGGTAAAAGTTCGAGGGAGGAATAATGTTTATCGATGATGGAGAATTTCATAGAAAAAATCAACTCCGCGAGACAATAAACCACCGGGGAAAAGTAAACCATCGCTACATTATCGCTACATTATCGTAAACCATCGCTACATTATCAAATACACGGGAATAGTTACATCGAGTCTAAAATTTAGCTTAAAGGCCCTGAATAAAATCATACTTTGCGTTGAAGTAGTCGGAATAAGATATCGGGAGCCGTCGCAACATTAATGAATCGGGAGGAGGAGGAAAACCATCGGCACCGGAATAGTTACCATCGGGTAAAAAATGTAGGCTTAAAGGCCTCTGAATTAAATCATACTTTGCGTTGAAGTCATCGGAATGGAATATCGGGAGAGCCTCCGCAACATTAATGAATCGGGAGGAGGAGGAAAACCATCGGCACCGGAATAGTTACGTCGAGTAAAAAAAATCGGCCTAAAGGCACTGAATTAATCGTTATTTACGTTGAAGTCAACGGAATTGAATTTCGGGATCATGTCACAAAATTAAAGCAACCCCAAACATCGGGAGGAGAAGGAAACCATCGGGTCCACGGAAATAGTTACGGCCGAGTAAGAAATTAATGCTTGAAGCCCCTGAATTAAATCGTACTTTTGCGTTGAAGCGTATGGAATTTAATTTCATGAGCCCGTCGCGACACTAAACCATCGCTAATATTCGGGAGGAGGGGGAATTTCAAAAGGGACTTGACTTGATCCCTCTGAGTAATTTGTTTCGGGAGTAAAAACGGGCCTAAATTATGAATCAAGTTCAGTGGAAAGGGAAATATTTTGAATTAAAAGGGATGGGATTAAACCGGAGAAGTTCGTTAAGGGAAATATTTAAAGTTAAAGGTATAGTAATAAAGTGAAGCAAACGGTTTGATTGATTGTTCCGAAAATAGCGTAGAAAGAAATAATAAATAAGCAATAGCAATAATTTATTCACCCTAAGTTGTAGGCAATTAATTAATAGGGTTAGTTAAATTAGGGTCCCTCTGAAAAGCAAGGGGAAAAATCAACTTAATTAATATCGGGAGGAGGAAGAAACCATCATGGAAAATTAAACCATCGGCCTCCAGGAAAAATAGTTATAATTAAATCGTACTTTGCGTTGAAATCAAAGGAATTTAATATCGGGAGCCGTCGCAGCATGAAAGCATCGCTCTATCGGGAGCCGTAGGACACAATCGGGAAAGAATATTCCATCGGGCTCCACGAAAATAGTTACATGGGGTCTTTAAATTAAGGCTTAAAGGCCCCTGGGCCAAATCATTATTTGCGTTTTCGTCAAAGGAATGGGATATCAAGAGCCGCAGCAACATTAACAAATCATAAATATCGAGAGGAGGAGGATGAACAATTGCTCGAACCCCTCGAAGCTAATTGTTTCGCGAGTAAGTGCGAGCCTAGTTCGTATAAGGAAATATTAAAAGGAGATGTTTTAACAAAGATAAAGTTATAGCAACCTAAAAAGTGAAGAAGACGGTTCAATTTATTTTTCTGAGAAAGCGTAGAAGGAAATACTGAAAAGGTATTAGCAACAAATAGTTGAAATTATTCCTCTGGAATTTGAGAAATTCGTAGAAGGAAATAGTACAAAGTTATAGCAATAACAAAGTCGATGCAATAATAAAAGCAAAGCAGTAGATTGAATAAAGCATTAAGTTCGTAATAAGGAAATATTTAAAAGTAGAAGCAATAGTAATAATTTGTTCCTCTAATGTACCGGAAATATTTAAGAAGGAAACAAGAAGAAGGGAATATGTAAAAAAAGCATGGGAAAAATCAAATATAACACATAATACATGATACAAGGAACAAATAAATTAAGAGAGCAGAAGGAAACAAAGGAGAAACACGGGATTGAAAAGATTAAAGCTGAAAGGGGGTGTGTTGTATTTATTTCCCACTAGAAATCGCAAGTATTTTACTTAGCCTTACCCTGGAATGATTAACGAGGCGGTTCGTACCCAAAATGGAGGAGTAAGGGTACTCTTTTATCCTTTTGTAATGCCTAAATGGCTTCAGAATCGCTTTCCGAGAACTTGGGCCAAAGATAGTCATGACTAACGGTAGTTGGCCCGTAGCTAAAGGTCAAATGGGGTATCTCTCGCATCGGGAGCCTTTGTCGGACACCGGGCCAGTACAGTTAAGCACTGTCTTTATCGGGACCATAACTTCGTTACCCTTCCGGAAACTTGGGCTAAAGATAGTCATGACTAAGGCTAGTTGGCCCGTAGTTAAAAGTAATCCGGGTCCCATCGCTGATCGAGATCGAGCCATCGTCTGTCGCACCGGGACCATTTGTCGGACCACGCACAGGGCAACCGGGACCATTCTCTCCTTGTCGGAACCCTTCCGAGAACTTGGGCTAAAGATAGTCAAGACTAACTAGTCGCTAAAGCAGTTAGGCGAGCCGGTGAGGACCATCGGGACCATTTTCTGGAGCCAGCAACCCGAGCAGCCTAGAGATGCTTTGTACATCGAGTGTGTCGAGGGACCACGGGCATGAGAAGCCTGGAGTATTGGAACCAATTCTGGGACCATCGAACCGGCCGTGGATCAATTTTGGTCGGGGCGAGGGTTTAGGGAAGGATCAGAGATGGGACCATTTTGGGCATTGATGGAGTTAAGAGTCAATACCTTTTTGGGGTTGATCTGGGCGGGGCGGGGCGGGGTTGGAGTAAAGTAGGGTCTCTGATGGATCAGCGAGCAGATCAGATCTGGGACCACGTAACCCACAACCCTCCCTCCGGGTGGATGGGTTGGGGTAGTGGAGGGTGTAAGGGTGGTCTCCCAACCAAAGGGCGGGCGGTCTGGCTGGTCCCGCGGATGATCCAGAGAAACACAACCCGAGACAGTGTGGTCTCCACAACCACAACCCATCCGACCGTGGTTGCCTCTGTACGTACGAGGTTGCCAGCGGTACTAACTAGGTTAGAGCCCGCCTTCGTACGTGTGGCGTGGCCCAATGAGAGAGAAGAACCAGGTAAATTTGAATTAATTGAGTAAATAGATAAATAAATAGATAAAAATTAAGAATAAATAGATAAAAATTAAAGAATGAATAAATGAATAAGAGATAAATAAATAAAATTAAATTAGAAATAATAAAAAAGAATAATATTTAAATAATTGAATTTGGTGTTCCTTTTTACCTTGGCCATTTTCTGTGTTCGGACACACCTGCGGGCTAATCCACGTGGCAAGTTGGCATTTTGTCCATTCCAGGTTTGGATCTGAGTGGCAGAACACCTGCCACGTGTCAAAAGAATAAGGGATATTGAGTGGGACTCCGCACGTAAGTCCACGTGGCATCCAACCCAACATTTAGACGGAAATCATACTTCCGCATAAATTTCGAGTATTCTGGCGATATAAGAGCACCCTCACGTGTTGACACGTGGCAACATCCCTACTTCCAACATTCAGGGAAAGGGATTTTCTGAGTACATAAGAGGTACTCATTTCCATCTCCTAAAAAATGAAGGAGTACTGCGAATGAGAGAGTGCCACGTGGTAGATTTATTACGGTTCACATTTCTTGAAAACCTTTCCACACGTATGGCCACGTGGCATTGGAATTCCACACGAGAAGAAAAATCCGTATAGATGGCCGTTTTCGAGGTCTAGGTTTTCCTCACACGTGCGTCCACGTGGCACCCACTTCCAACACTTGGTCAAAAGAAAGAAGAAAAGAAAAAGCCTTGTTCTCACGTGCGGGTTAGAATTTTAGAGTTCAAACAGAGTAGTAATAATAATAATAATAATAATAATAATAATAATATTATTATTATTATTATTTCATCTTAAATTCCCTTGAAGTAACTCGTGGCACGTGAGAACTCTCAACCCACCCCCCACGGAAGTAGATGGTAATTTTCGACCCTCCACACACCAAAACACCTTGTTTCGCACGTGCGAACGATAAACACCTCGTCACATAACAAAAAACCGCTGGGACCACACACATGAGGACACGTGGCAGCCGCCTCTACACCCCAACACTTAGCGAAACAAAGACCTTGTCCTAAAGACTAACTACTAAAATGTGAACATATTGTTATTATTCAGAACCCATTCCCACGTGCGATAAGGGTTAACCCTAACTAAAATATGAACAGAATATTGTTATTATTCAAAGTACCCCAACCCTAAAGAACTTGGCTGTTTCTACTTCTGTACGGTTTAGGGTTCCCACGTGAGAACTCCCACGTGTGAAACCCCCCAACGTTGGCGAACAAGTAGAGCATACTAAGGCGCTTCCCTCTTCTAGTGACTAGAATGCCACACGTGTGAAGACTCCCACGTGTGGCCACGTGGCACCTTCTGCGACACCCCAACACTTAGCAAAATTTCAAGCCCTCTCAACACGAGCCTCGACCTCCAGAAGTACATTAAAAAAAAAAGAAACCCACGGATTTTCCTCCATATAAAAAGGCATTATAAATTGGAGGAATTTCGAAATCTGTTTCTTCCCCGTTCAGGCATATTCGAGGGAAGTACATATAGAGTAGAAATATACGAGTACAGAAAAATCAGAGCGTGTACAAATGAACTCTGTGTGTTATATAAAAGAGTAGAAGAATTCGAGTGAAAGAAAAAGACTTAGTCTTTGTGTGTATATACATGCGTATGTGTATAAAATGTTACGCATGTACGTACGTATTTGAGAGAGAAAGGAGTCTGTAAGGAACAAATCTTTGGGACAGAAGGCTGAATCTCAGCGGATCGTAGCAGCAAGGCTACTCTGCCGCTTACAATACCTCGTCCCATATTTAAGTCGTCTGCAAAGGATTCATCTCCCCGATCATCTGGAATTGCGATTCAAAGCACCCGGACCGCCGCTTGTTCCGCGAGGTCCGGGGGAACTCTCGACACATGCTCTGGGGGACGCACAAAAAAGGCGCCCCTACCGGTAGTCGGTTGAAAACCGGGGAGGTAGAAAGCGTCGCTTCTAGCATGGATTCTGACTTAGAGGCGTTCAGTCATAATCCTACGCATGGTAGCTTCGCGTCACTGGCTTTTCAACCAAACGCAATTACCAATTATGCGAATCGACGGTTCCTCTCGTACTAAGTCGAATTACTATTGCGACGCCGTTTCATCAGTAGGGTAAAACTAACCTGTCTCACGACGGTCTAAACCCAGCTCACGTTCCCTATTGGTGGGTGAACAATCCAACACTTGGTGAATTCTGCTTCACAATGATAGGAAGAGCCGACATCGAAGGATCAAAAAGCAACGTCGCTATGAACGCTTGGCTGCCACAAGCCAGTTATCCCTGT
>JAYKYS010000142.1:0-67144 GCA_036924285.1 Asterella californica
CATCCGTTTCTCTATGCAGCAAGCCAGTTGCAGAAATTGCTTGAAGAACGGTAATGATAGAGTTTGCCAACGGCATACGCAGCCAGCTCCTGTCAAAGAAGTGTCTAGTCTAGTCTAAGATCTATTTCTGAGGGCTGTCCTGCTATAATTAGTCATACAGAGTGCAAGCACTAGACAGCATGGTAGTATCGAAGACGACTGCTCTGAGATTGTGTGGTCTCCTTGTAGTCTCCTTGGTCTCCTTGCAGCAGCTTGTCAGAAATGCAAGCTTACACAAAGATGTTTGGAGTGCCAGTCGAGCTGACATTGACTGCGACTATGCTGCCAGACACTCCAGATGGCTTCACTGCTGTGTTGCGGCCTGCAGTCAATGCCCCACACCAGTCGCACACCAAAGGAAGAAAAGCAAAAAAGCAGATTTAAGGCGAAGAGCAGAAAGCTTTTTGCCACATCAAGCAAGCAGCAATCTCACCGTGCTGAGTCCAGGTATTGAAATCATTATCAGCTGTCTGAGATCATTGCGCACACATATGCAGGACACCGTTTGTATGCATGGCCCTGTGCTCTGCATTACGCAACATCATTAAATGCATGCTGAAGAGGAGACATGCCCACCTGACTGATAGCCATCTCCGCCTTGATTGATGCTGTGAATAGGCTCATTCAGGGCAGCTGCGTGACTGTAGCCATAAGTGCAGGTGCCGCTGTCTACAGAACTGTAGCCAGCTGAGGTGTACTCACAGCTGCCAGTGGCTCTGTCACAGTAGTTCCAGACATTGCACCTTGGCCGGTCAACCTCCCCAAATGTTCTGCACAGCGCCAGGCACTGGATTGATCCATCATCACCGCTGCCGCTGATGCCAATTTGGTCTCCAAGCACTTCATCAATCTGCATGCACGCACAGAGAGCTTGAGGCATGAAGCACCATTGCTTTGAACATGCAGTCAGTCACCCCTTTGCAGCATTTCCTGCCTGTCTTGGCGATGCCAAGGCAGTGGTTGCAGAGCCGAGCTTCACTGAACATTATGTCACATGATGCTGCACTGCAGAACATCTCATCACATGAGACAGACAGACAGACAGACAGACAGACAGACAGTCAGACAGACAGACAAGGAAGCCATTTTTGAACAGGCCTGTTTGCGGCAGAGGTGCAAAATAGTCAAACACAAGGGGGCAGACAGATGATGCTACCGGCAGGAAGTTGCCAAAGTAGTACAGGTCTGTGTAGTGCGGAAGAGGTTGGCCAGTGATGCGGTCAGTGGCATTGGCCGTTCTGAGGTAGGGCCCGCTGTCATCAGACTGGGGGTTCACTCCCAGTGTGATGTTGTTCACAGTCACATTGTGTCCAGGTTGAGCGAACACGTCTGCCAGCAGCCCATCCTTGATATAGTTGGCAATCTGTGCAACCTCATAGTAGCCTCTGCACAGTACTCAACAACTAAGCACTGACTGGTTTTTCAATGCAACATCAAGACTTGCTGTGTTGTGATCTCATCACTGTGTGACAATGCACTAGCAATATACATTTGGGCAGTGATAGTATGCTCTGCACATGAGGCTGATATGCAGAGCTCCTGTATGGCATCTCATTTTCCATGCATTTGGTACCATAGCGGTGCCAGTCATCACAATGTAGCACTGGCAGCACTTGCATGCCAGAACATTGAACACACACCAGAGTGCAGGACAAGCCTCAAATCACCAGTACAGTCACTTGCGCACAACGGTGGTACGCGCACAATTGCTACCTAGCACAGCACAAAAGATGCATAACATGTGTGCCTCATACTCAAAACTGCTGCACAGAGCGATGTCTGGCAGACGGGACGTGCAAGTAGCAGGCTCACAAATTGCTGAGCCTGACTGAATGCATGGTTTCATCCTTGGACAGGTACAGTGGCCGCAGTCAATATGACAGTGCAGCACCAAGACAGCATTAGCCGCAAAACTCAGGAAGGCTTACGTAGAGTCGCTTTTGCAGGAACCCTCTGTGGAAGCTTGCATGGCTACCAGGGAGGTGTAGTACAGCAGCCTCTCTACAGCAAAGCTCCAAGGACGTTGAGCAAGCACATACACATCTTGAGGATCAGCTGCAGCAGATGACGGTGATGATGACGATGATGAAGATGCTGGTGATGGTGAAAACGATGCAGGCTTGGTGAAGTTAGAGTAATAGTCATAGTTGCTGTAGCTGTAGGGCAGATAGCCAACTGTGCAGGACCCTTTGGTGCCATTGACGGCAGTGCCATCCAGGCTCTGGTCTGTTGTGGCACATAGCTCTGACTTGAGAGAATAGACTGTTGCACTGTCAGGGTCTACATAAATCTCGTCTGTGAGCAGGACCACAGACTGATCTGGTCCGATGGAGGAGCCTGTGTAATCAAAACACATTTAACAGGCCCATACAGGGGAGGCCAAGGCATAAGGACTGGTAGCTGATCGAGCAGCTACATTGGGGACAGGTGCAAACAGAATGCTGCATTTTCTTTCAAGTTTGCCTCTCTGAAGTAAGGCTTCAAGCTGGTGCGCAACAACACAGCTGGCAGCAGAAACCGTCAGTCATGCATGTGGTCAGCAGAGAGTTCTTTGGCATGTGAAGGTCCAACCAATCTCAAGAAGTCATGGTCTGGTATCAAACAAAGCGGTGCCAACTCAGCCAGACATCAGCAGGCAGGTTCAGCTGCATCTGGACAGCATGAGCTTGCAGCTGAGGAATGATGGTAAGCAGCAATTTTTGCTGTGGCCGTACCTGTGACATTATTGGGGTAGGCTTGGACAACTGTGGCATGTAGAGCAATGACAGGAGTTGTTGCATCTGCCCTGCCATGGTTGTAAGGGAGGATGAGACGCTCTGCTGCCACAGTGATAGTCTGCGTTGGGTTTTTGGCATCTGCTTGGCAGGTCACCAGGGAGAACGTGCTGGTGTCAGCAGATGCACTGCTGAAGAACAGAGGTAGTTTGGGTGCAAAGCGGTGGTCTGCTTTCTGGAGATCACCAGTAACCAACGGATCTGACTGGGTTGAAAGACCAGCAGCTGACGCGATAGTAGCATAGACTGCACAGAAGCAAGCGTTTTCGGTGAGACGCTTAAGCCTGAGCTAAGCGCAACAGAATGCTCAGTATACAGTGGCAGATGGGTGCAAGCCGATCTCGTACAGTGATCAGCAAGCAGCACAACCTCACCTCCAAGACACACAAGAATGACGCCTTTGTAAGCATGCATTGTTTTGTACGCGGCAAGTGCCGCAAATAATGAAATGAAGGGCAGTTGCAGCAGCTCTGTCGAACAGCTCTGCAGAGGTGATCCAAGTCGGGTCAGGTCGCGATTTGCAGCTTGATCTCAAGGTCGAGTAATTGCGGAAGTGCGTACGAATGCCCGCCATTCCGAGTTAAGTCACCCTTAAGTTTCCGCGCGTGATCAAGGAAGCTAGCAGAAGTGGAGCAGTCAGGTACAACAGCGGTTGCTGGCGTTACCAGTCGTTACCGCGTTGCGCAAGGAGTGAAGTCAAGTCTTGTTGTTGCTAGATCGCACTGGTGGTTGCTTGCTGCTGTTCTTGAGTGTCTCACTCATGCCAATGCCAGGCTCAAGGTATTGGTTTGCAAAGCAAACATGGCACGCTCCAGACAGTATGCGCGTGTATGTCGGTACACACTCCTTGATATTGTTTGTCCAATACTCTGCTCTGTCCAAGGGGGGCCTTGGACATTCGCTATGCCAGAACCACAAAGTCACTGTGCACCTGTAAATGCCCTATCCTGTCGCTGCGGAAGCAAGACATATAAAGCGTAGCTACCCTTTCCTTTGGTTAGCCCTCCACAGATCTTGCTGGTGTGAGACTCATGACAGGAGTTAGGGCAAATAGTCATCATAAAGTTACGCTGTGCCCTGCAGACTACAGGAGATGCACTTCCTACTGCAACATCAAGCAGTGATGCAGTGCAGTCCTTTGCCCAGTCCTTTGGCCCAGCACCTGCATGTCAAGGTCTTGTCCACTGAAAAATAATTTGCCAAAATTGCATTTCCAATCGCTTAGACTAAGATGAGTTAGCCTAGGGCTGCTTTTGGATACAGAGGCTCCGAACATGACGCAGCAGCGGAGAAGTCATGCTTGCCATGTGACAAACAATCACAGCATTGAGCTTACATGTTTTGAGCGCTTCAAAATTGTGCGCCGATGCATCAACAGAGGCTCTGAACATGATGCAGCAGCACAAAAGTCATGATTGCTATGTGACAAAGAATCACAGCATTGAGCTGATACGTTTTAAGTGCTCCAAGGTTGTGTGGTTTGCATGAACTGAAAGGATTGCTCAGATGTACTGCGAAGTTGTGATCTGAATGTATAGGTGATGCTGTTGTCGCAATGTACTGTGACAGCTACAGCTGAAGGTTGTACGTGACAGTCTTGGGGACAAAGTGAAGGTCTAGCCAACCGAAGGTCCGACCAACTGAGTTTTCCTTAGATGTGACATCTGTCAACGTCTGATCCTCTCCAGGAGAAAGGGAGCTCCTCATGAAGCCACCACATCTTTGTGATGGACAATAGAAACATAGTGGACAATATTCCATTGCACAGATCTAGAAACATGAGAAAATGCTGAGGAAACATAGATGTCCTAGAAGCATGCATCAGGTGAACCAAATGTGTTTGATTTACGGGCATTCAAACTCGATGTACTTTTATGTGTATCGCGACTGCCCTCAAGTACATGTTGTACTGTACTGTACTGGTGGAGAACTGGCTGGACCATGCTTCTGCCAATCAGTAAAGAGGAAATTACTCGCACCTACGTAGTGCGGTTGCCAGCGTGAGACGAGGCTTTCCCGCCGCAAATTACTTTCGATTCCCCGCGATCACGTTCCCCAGGGCTCATCACGAAATGGGTGAGTGGACCATGAGTGGATCGGCCCCATGCCTGGCGTTGAATTGGCAGAGAAGTTAAAGGCTCTGAGCAGCTTGCGCTTGGAGGGAGGTGGACTGGCGCTCTTTAAGCGCAGGTCCCTGCTTCTTTGCACTTCAGCGACAAGCGTGGTTGCGTAGCGGCCTGCAGCCTGTCCAGGGTTTTCAATATTTGCTGTTCAGTGGATAAACTGCCAGGTAGGCAGTGATCTAGCTTCTGCAAGCACTTTTGTGTTGTCCAGCAGTACATCACTGTCCAGGGTTACTGGCACTTGCTCTTCTGCATCTGGTTTAGCTGGTTCATATGCAAGGCACTGCTATTTGTTGGCTTTCGACATCTGAGTAGCATCCAGTGACGCTTTGCTGAGCAATGCTCTAGCAGTTTGCTCAAGCTGCTTACCGCTGCATTCTACATTTGCGTCAACGCTGCTTTCGGCTTTTGCGAAGTTGCCTTCCGGGTTAACGCTGCACCCGCGCTCTATTACGTAGCTGAAGCAAAACAGCGTATCTATTGTGATGCAGGTGCGGAAGCTTCGCCTGCAAGGGCAACACCTCTGAATGAATACAGCTGTGGGCGTCATGCCCGCTCCGACCCCAGCTCAGGGGTTTCCCGAGACGTATAAGAGCATGCACAGCTTGTCATCCCACGAGGGCGTAACTGCAACAGATCTTAGAACTTCAGGCTCTGGTAGTCCGCTGGCTCCTGGCGGTCTTGCAACTACGTTGCGCAATAGTCCAAGCCGAGAGCAGTCTCCCGAAGCCTTGCCCGTGGAGGAGCGCGTCAAGCCTGGCACGGTAGGCACGGTTGCAGCAGAATGTCTCATACAGTTGCTGTCTTCACCTTGCACCTTGCAGACTAAAAGCTGCACTACTTCAAAATATTGAACAAGATTGCTGTTGTTGTGGACTGCATTTCAAGGCGCAAGCAGGCTGTCATTGGATGTTGTCTCTTGCATAGGGACCCAACACACCAATCCCCACTCCTACCAAACCAGCACCTGCTACAACGCCTGTGCACCATACATATCACATGACGCATGTCTCCACAACAGAAGAGCCTCCTCCCCCCATGGTTTCCTGACGGTGTACCTCCAGAAGTGGTGGTATCTAAAGGCAAGAACAAAACCTACAGGGGTGTCAGACAGCGGCCATGGGGCAAGTGGGCTGCAGAAATCCGTGATCCTACTGTTGGCGCCAGAAGGTGCTGCATAAGCTGCTTGACAAAGGGCTGCTTGTGCTTGTGTATGTGGCAATAGTACAGAATTTAGCTGGGCTACCCCTCTGCACTGTAGGGTTGACATACACTATGTTACCATGATGCACGCTGCATGTCTTGCCTGTTACATACTAAGAAAAAATAACTTGCGTACCCGTCTGGAAAAGCTCAGAAGTTCTGTTTCACAGTTGCTTCCATGGTGCAGATGGCTGGGCACGTTTGACACAGCTGAAGAAGCAGCTAGGGCTTATGATTCAGCAGCCCGTGCTATTAGAGGCTCTGCTGCAAGGTGTAACTTCCCCTTGGAGGAGGGTCAAGAGTGCCCTGCACCTGCACCTATCCCAAACCGTGAGTCGCACTCAACATCATATGGCTGCCCAGCCCATTGCTCAGATTCATTATGTGCGACAACTTTACTTTTTGCTGTCATCTATTGTTTGCTTGCAGATTTCTGCCTTCTCTTACAGCCAGCCTGATGTTGAGCAAATGCAAGATGTGCTCTGAATGTTCTGCTCTGCCTGTTGCAGCTCCTCCAAAGAGCATAGCTCCCCTAAGAAGAAGGTGGAACGAACCCAGAGCCAACAAGCCAAGGCCAACACCTCCAGTTGCAGATGACAACCTTCCCATGGCGTCATCCCTAGACAATCCTCTGATACAGAATAACATGCTTGGCGCACGTGATGCTACGGTACGGTACTGCTTATGGCTCTTCACAGTGCACAATTTGAAGGCTGTTTGCTGTATGGTGTTCTTGCATGTGTGAGTCTCCAAGTCATCATCATTTATCAGTCTTCATACGCAAAACTTAGCACCATTGGGTGGCACTGGCAATGAGTGAGCCTCTGCATTGCACAGGGAGTGATGTCTATCAGTGAAGCAATGATGATTCCAGCTCAGCTCAACCCGTTAATGAGCCAGGTCAGGCTGGCAGGGCTCAGCAAATGAACATGCCCTCACATGTATCAACAACAAACCGAGTTGAGGGCTGGAACAGCTCCAACTGGCCTGCCTCATTGGGCAGAGCCACAGGCTTGTCCATGGGAACCAGTCCCTTTGGTAGATCAGTAGATATGGTGGACATGGCCACACAGCTTATGGAAGCAGGCAGAGGTGAGCTGACTAGGAAGGAAACCATCTGCCCGGTGACGAGATAAGCTATCATTTGCTGCATCCTCGCCGTAGTTGCGACAAGTTGGTTCAGCCCTGGAGCAACTTCCTGCGCTGTCCATATGGTGTGTGCATGGTACAGGGCAAGACAGCGCCCAGCATCAATACTTGCAGCTGTGCACGTACACGTCATATGGCCAGCTTGTAGCAGGCATTTGGTGCTAGAAAAGACTTTCTGTTTCCATGTTCAACATTGAAGCACAAGTCAGTTCTTGTGAAGCACAAGTGTTACGCACAAGTGAAGCACTGACAACAAGCAGTGTCAAGCACTCAATTGCTTGAAGCATTCAATTGCATAGAGCAATGCGTTCACCGACAGACACTGATTGCAGCATTACCAGCTATGGATTTACACGCTTGCATTTGCAACTCCCTTCATGACGCCTTTGCTGCCACAGGTTCACTTCAAAGAACACACTGCTTGCAAAACCTAGGCGCAATGTTGCTGTGACTCTGCCCGCAAGTGACACAGGCATGCTGTACATGGGCAATGTACACTGAACCACGCAGTCCAGTCCACCCTAAGTTCCAACATTTATGCCAAACATATTTTGACAGCTTAAATGTACAAATCATCTACCACAGTGCTAAGAAAATCGCCTCAGTCAGGCTATTTCAATGTTTGTGTCAATGAGTAAGCTTGTCAAGATGTGTGCAGTGAGCAGAGACGCAATGGATATGGGCAGCCTGAAAGCAGAGCTGCAGCTGCCGCACCACTTCATTACAGGCGAAGATGACCATGATCTAGATGAGGATATCATGATGCTAGGCTCCACACCTCAGGTGAACCTCATTTGCCTGCCCTAGCTGCAGGCCAGTGCACAATGTGCAAGCATGCATTCTGATTCAATGCTGTGACATGCAGCTGTTGTAACACAACCAGCTGATCCCTCATCAGGCTGGTGGTTGCAGTAGCTCTGCGGCCATTCTGCTGATCTGTTTGACACCGGCAATAGTGTAGTCATGCTCGGCTGATACTCTCACAGACTGACTGTGTGCCTGGTCAACTGCAATCAGCCCAACCACCCTTGATGTGTAGCCCTTATGATGCTTGTGACATCAAGCAGGGCTATAGATGCTCATGCGTCATTTCCTTGCACAACATGCCAAATGTCATTTCATGAATCTAGTCTGCATAGCAATACTGAATCGTCTGATGAGGGCTGCGCAAGAAGCTCTGTTCTAGTAAGTCGATAGGTTCCATCATATGAATTTGCTGCTGTCAAAAGTCGTCGATGCAATCTGCACTGGGTCACTGTCAATCTTTGTGCACCAGCAGGATATTCAGGGATGCTCAAGGCATACTAGCATGCAAAGACAACAATTGCCCTGCCAAAGTCTAGCACATCATGTGTTGATTGCCTGTAGTTGGGTTCTACCCCCAAGGAGTGGAAAATGGCAACTCAAGCTCGCCTAAGCCTCCACTCAAGCCACAGACCCCACCAGTACCCACCGTCCAACCCAGGTCCAACAACAGCAGCAAAGAGCACACCATTTGACTCAGCTCGCACAGCAGCAGGGTATGCTGCCCCCCTCACAGCAGCCTACCGCTTCCCCACCTCCTGAGCAGTCGGCTGCTGATTTTGATGATCACATGCTGGGCATGAGCCCTGAGAATGTCTTCATGCCCCCAAGAACTGCTGGCCAGCAGTTTGGGCGGCTGGCATCTGGCTTGCCAATGAATGCTATGAGGACCCAGCAGGCCTGGACCAGCTCACCCATGATAATTCACAGCTCCGCTATCTGACGTGAGACGCTGATCTGATTTGTGATTTTGAATTTCAGTGTAGCGTGGTGGTAGCAAAACTGCAGCAATTGCAGTTGAATGTCTGTGTTGGGCAGGGTGCTTCTAGGTATGCAAGATTGCCACATGGGGTGGTGCTGCATACAGTTCTGGCAGCACTCACACTGCGTACATGTTCAATAAGCCCAGTAGATAGTGTCTGTTGAAAGCAGTGACCATTGCAACTGCAACTGTGTCTGCCATTGTCTTGCCTATACAGCAGGTATGTCTGTATAGTGCTTGGTATATCTCATGCCTTTAAGTTTAGATTGGTAGTGGCTCTTTGTGGTTGGAATCGGTACAGAAAGGAATAGCTGCAAACAGCATGTGTATTACTAGTTTTTGGTTCTGAATCAGATGACGCACATCAATCATTTTTGTTTTTGATGATGCATATTCAGCCTGTATGGCATTTGAGAATTTGAAGATTATTAGAAGATTTGTTGATTTGCTTTGGAGTATGATCTGTATGTATGTATTGTGCAGATGTAGATGGGTTCAATGGTTTATTAGGTGCTGTAAGATAAATCATGTCCTGGCAGCAAGGTACAGCAAACACGTGCTACGTTTTTTAACAGGTCTAGCATAGTGTTATACATACAGTACGATGCTATGCAGTGCTCCGACTGTGTTGCTGCAAGGTATATCTTCCAGCCGACAGACCGAAAATAGCTGAGGTTCTCAAGCTCACCAGGAAGCAGACCACTGAATCATGGGGTCAGTGCGGAGGAAAGTAATTGTCCTGTGAGGATTCACTGATCACAGTGCCATCTAGGATGTCATCACTGGTCATTGGTAGCTGTGTGAAGCACGTGTAGCTATGTGAATCACATGTAGCTGTGTGAATTCTAATGGTGAGAATAAACATTATCCAGCCAAAAATCGCAAATCAAAAAAAATATGTTAACAGACCCAAAAGAGAAGAAAAGTGAACATGACACTGTGAAGGCATTGTATCAAGGGAAGGGTCCTACTCCCATACATACAGTACACACCCAATGATTGAAATAAGTGCCAACATGAAAGATTACCCACAGCAGAACAGAGCAGTAATGGACATGCTTCTCTGTGACAAAATCATGTGTCTAGCCCAAGGTAGCATGTCATCTATTTAGGTCCCCGCTGAATTGTGTGCAGTTCTGGCCATTTGGGCTACAAATCCCTGTGCTTGTGTCAGTTGTGTAAGCACTGTCGTGCATCTGCCTTTATCAAGTCAAGTCCCACAGCACCAAGCTTGAGCATTAGCCATCAGGCAAATCTCCCCAGTCCCAACAGTCAGGCTTTGCAGACCTGCTGACATGCCAATGATGCCACCAATGTTGTTTTGCAGCACATGCTCTGAATATTGCTGTGCTGTATAGTCAGAGATAGGGCTCCCATACTCTTGGCAACGGCCGGTTCAGCAAAGCAAAACTGCAGGACCAAGCCAGCAGCATTGCACGCAGGCATGGTCCAAAGGACAGTAGCACAGGCCCAGTCCACACAAATCTCAGGACTAGACAAAGGACCAGTAGATGAGAGAAGTTGCTTGCAAGGGTGCCTTGGCCAATATAGTCTTGCCAGGAGGGCGGTTGCATAAGGGGCTGTTCCATGAGAGCTACATCAGGAGGGCCGTCCCAAGAGGGCCATACAGGAGAAAGCTCTTGTGCTGTTGCAGACCACCACCAGATCTGGCTAGAGTCATAAGCTGAGTCAGCACCACATGGTTCAGTTGAACGTACCTAGTAGAATGCCATTTCCAGCCATGACGGCAGATCATGTGCAGCTCATGCCATCACTTACAGAGTCATACCTTGTTGGATTGTCCGCTCTAGCTGCTGTTGGTGTGTGATTTGAACCTTGTAAAACACACTTCTAGACCAGTTGGTTGGCAACATGGGGGCATCTGCACACTCCAGGTCTAGTGCAAAGTGGCCATCTTCCAGATTGCCTTGAGTAAAATGCCTCACAATACTGTGCAGGATGAAGCAGCTGATGTGTGTTGGCCTTGTTTCATACTAATTGCTGCTGGACATATGGATTGTATTTTTGATTCACACAAAAGTATGTACAATACAGATTCTGAACTAGCTTTTTGTACTTTACAATGTCCGCAGGCGCATTGAACCCCAACAGCTTTTGCAGAACAAGAGCACATAGTGCACTGATCAATGGACTTTCACTGCAGCAGCTTACCATAAGCAGGTGCCAACTTGTAGTGACTTTTCGAAAACGCGGCTTTCTGAGAGGAGGGAAACGTACCTCCCACACAACGTCTGACTGCAGCGAACATCACAACTGAGCAGCCGTGCTTGCGTGTGAACTTACAATATGGGGGGCCGCTCCGGACATATCGAGACTGTACCTTGAACTTTGCCGAAGCTTTGCTGTCTTCCCAACTTGGGCAATCAGCACATCCGTTAGACGGGCTGTTCACCGCTTTTTGACAAAGCTGCGATGCGCAGGCTGCTGCTTACAAGCCACGGGTTTCCAGGAAACGCAATCTGCTGTAGATATTTTGAAGCTTGACGCTGACAAAACGACTGCCAAAGATGTAGACCAAGCTGTAGCACTAGCTATGAACCAGCTGGTCTGCAGAACAGCAAATCCTTGCGCGTTGGCAATTTGCCCCTCAAAACCCTTCAAATACATAACGTCTGTCGGTGTGAACGATAAAAGCGGTCGGTCGGAACGAGGCATTCGTAATTCCGAGGCTGCCTCAATGCAACGCCTCGATGCTCGTCTTTTCCAATGTCTGCTATTGCAATGTAATCCTTCTGCCATTTGCCATTTCAGGAGGCTGATCGTATACGGTGTGTTAGTCATTCTAAGTCTATTGCTGCAGCAGCAAACAAGCTGATCATAACACAACCTGAAACCATAGTTGCAACGGTGCGGCAATTTTTGATTTTCGGTGCGTAGGTGCGCGCACCCCGGTGCGCGCACCTACGGCTCAATACGGCAAAGCAGTCGTTACCTGATTAGTCAACCGTAACCGACCATAAATAGCCTGTAAATACCGTAACTTCTGTGAGTCAAAGGTTACTTTAGCTGTTATGAACATATGAAATAATGCAAGCAATGAAAGTCCTGCAATAACTGTATGAGCACTATGGTCTGTTTCAGCCTGTATTACAGCTTTATTGCCATGTATTGCTGTCTGCCGCACCTTTTTGCCGCACCCACTAGTCATGACGCAAAGCTGGGTGCGTAGGTGCGCGCACCCGGTGCGCGTCGTGCGGGAGCGCCGCACCAGCACGAGTGCAACTATGCCTGAAACACTGTGTCTTCAGGATTGACAGGTATGAAGCTTGAGCTCATATTAGATAACCCACAAAGCTGCCAGATGGAAAAACATATGCTCACAGTCACAAGCACAAGCATTTGAAACAACGCCATGAGCGATGTCAGCACTCACCTTCAGTATATGTCATTAATCCATGAGTCTAAGATTACAAAGCAACCAACCATGGAACAAGCTACTCACATTGAGCATAAACCCTTGGATGCCAGGAGTGCAATGGGCAAGCTGCCTAATAGGACCATGCAACAAGACAAAATCGCCAAACAGTTGCTGCACAGGTCTGCATGTGTTTTTGATGCAACATCTTGCTGAGCAGTATTATGCAGTGAATCCAGCAAGTGACAGCTAACATGCATGAGCTGCTACAGTATGAGCTGCGACTGACTGAAGTGCTGACTGACATCATGTCTCTGGTTGGGAGAAGCGGTTAGGTTGCCATGTATTTGTTCTGATGTGTTGTATGTTGATGTTGCTACCGGTCCATTACATTGCATTCGCTTGAACGCCGTAACAGCACATGGCAATCACCGCCTTCTTCAGAAGGCTTCCACTGCGGAGTTACATTCAGCTTTGCAGCTTATGGAGCTACAGCTGCAGGTACAACAAAGTACTGCCTTTGATCCCTTTGCTGCTTTGGTGCCTTGATTCGCAAGCTCTTTCCTCCCATCTGTTCCGATCTGCTTCTACAGTCCTGTAGGCCCACAATTGTGTTGCAATGTCGACGTTGCTATGTAACGCCTACAGGCAAGCGTTACCTGTGAGTGGGTATTCACGACTTCGGCAGACCTTCGCCTCGATAGACGATGTCACCCTGCTTCATATCTCCGGAGGAGGTCAGAAAAGCCAATCTTATCGAGGTAGGTGTAAGCGTCGTTGCCCCATCTCTGCAAGATCAATACTGGGTGAAAGTCTAGCTACCTGGCTGCAGGTCTTGACTGAGCATGCAAGCGCTGACGGAATCCAAATACGTGAACCCCCTGAGGATGCAGCCCTACGCTGGTCAGACATTGTATAGGAGGCCGCACTGCTGACTGCACGGTTTGACCTATTTGTGTCCCCAATATGCAGGTCTGAAGAGCGTATTCGCAGCTACTTCAAGGAGCATCGACGTCAAGTACTGAGTAAGACATTACCCAAAAGCCACGACCTACTCAGAATGACTGATGCAAAGACAAACATCTGTTTCTCACCCCCAAGCGATTCGGACCTTCACTCCTGGCTCCCAGGTCTACAGCGTGGTCAAACAAAGAACAGCTCAGCAGAGTATGCACATTTCTGCCAAATTTCATGACCCTTGTCAGCCGTACATTAGCTGACCCGAATTTGTCCTATGGAGTGTGCAGCACATGATAACCGCTGGGATACCTGTATGAACCTCATGTGCCATGCATCATAGTATGCACGACATGCAGGGTGCGAGTGCTGTGTTTCCACAATGCTGGTAGTGCCGAAGATATGTTCACAAGTGAAGGGACAGGAGCAAGGCGAAATCCCAGCCCGCTATTGGTAAGCACTGCTCAAATTTACACCTTTGACATCAAGTCTCCACATAAACATTTTAACAGTTGCGTGCACCAGATGACAACATGATGCTGCTGCATTCTATGTCCAATATGCTCAATATTGGTTTTCAGTGCATTTTCTCCTCTGAGACACCACACGCTGCACGCCACGTGTTTTGTCTTGATGTACAGCCTTGACCAGATCAGTGTTTCACATGGGTATCACAGCAAGGCACATCCTTCTGGTGTGACAAGACAGTATACAAGACAAAAAACATGATTTTGACAGTTGCCAAAACACCAATGCATTTCATATTTGCCACGTCCACTTCATGCCAGACATCATGACAGTCCTCAACCAGCCACTATCAACATTCATCAGTTGTCAGGCAAGTCCTGGCAAAGTATTTCATTGTTCAAGTTGGGCAGATCCTTGTATGTGCTCATGCTGGTATCATGCATGCAAGTAATAGGTGAACTGCATTCATGGCCTGATTGGCATGAAGCAACATGTGACACAGTAGTCATACATTGAGTACTACATGCAGGGTGATAAAGTGAAAACACCCTTCCTCTCTTGCTGCAGGATTGGTGCCGCCAATGTGGGGCAGAGTGCTTGGCGGTGCAGCTTCCAGGGCGGGGCATGCGCGCCAAAGAGCCCTTCTTGCCTTCAATGCAGGAAGTTGCTAGGCAGCTGCTACCAGTGATTGCCAGCCTGCTGCAGGACTCGCCCTACATTGTAAGCTCTGCTGGTCAACTTGTCTTCGATTGTTAGATCATTCACTCTTCAGTGTCTCTAACCAAGCATAGACTTGCTTCTTGTATAGCAAGCACAGTTTTAACCATGAAAAGACGCAGAGAGCAATGGCCAAAGTATGCCAGTATTACACAGCTTGCCAGGCAACAAATACATTGTGTGAGTGGTTTTTTTGGTGCTGTCATCACCAGAATTGGAGGGAGAATCAATAGCATGGGCCGTCTGCTCGTCAGCTGACATTCGCAGTCACTGTTTCAACAGTTTACATACCATGTCACATGCATCAGGTGGCAAGCAAGGAGCCACATGTCTTGCACAGCTGTAGGCGCACTGCTAATCTGCCCAGCAGCTGCTCAACCATGATCAGTCACTCAACAACTGTCTTGCTGTTTGTTGCAAGCATTGGGCAAAGTGAGCTCATCAGCTGTCATCAAGTGCCTCATGCATCCAGCAATGAGCAACAGGCAACACATGACCATCTGCAGGTGATTGCACACAGCATGGGTGCATGGGCTGCTTACGAGTTCCTCATCCATGCTAGAGCAAACGGCGTGCCAATGCCAGTGAAGGCCTTCCTGTCTGCAATGCCTCAGCCAGATATCTCACTGGAGCAGCGCCCTTGGAAGCAGCAGGCCAGCCTTGATGAAGCGCAGTTTCAGGTGAGATTGTTGTCAAGCCAAGTGCTGTATCAGAGGCCAGCACTCAGATAAAGCATACAAAGTCAGCATTGACAGCTGGCCTAGAGACAGCTGGTTGCCAGTGCATGCACCTAGCTAGGACCTGATCCTGACTAGCATGCACTTGTAATGTAAGTATAAAGTCAAGTATAATAAGAATGAACAGGTAGCCTGATAGAATCCTGCTGTGAGAATGGGTTACAGCACCATAGAGCAGACAAGAGGTGCATACCATGAAACCTCTGTTGGCGTACTGGAATATGTACTTGCACCAGAAGCTTATTGTCAGCATGGTGACAGCACCTGTGACTGCATGGTCATGTGCGGGCTGGAGAGTGTCGACTTGATGCTTTCAAGCATTCCTTGCAGGCTGCCATTTGTACTGACACATATTTCCAATGCAGTAAAATTGAAGCTGCCCACGGTCACCAAATATGTTTGCACGGCGTCATGGCCCTTTGGCAGCTGGATTCCCCAAAGCTACACCCTGATCATTCATGTTACCTGCTTTTGATACACATTGCCTCATCATGGTTATGTCCTAGCTTGGTTTTTACAGCCCTGATCCTCTGCTAGTCTGTTCTGGACAACTGGTAAGAGGCTATGTGTGAGCAGTGGCTGTCAACAGCATGTACTGGGTATAATGCAGTATGTGTTGGGAGTAAGCAGCCACAACCTGCAGCTGTAGCTGAAAGCTGAGTGTTGTTAGATAACAGGTGCCTTGCCTGAATTGATCCAAGCAGATCATTGCAAAACCTGCACAGCACAGCTTGTAGAGCTCTGAATCATAAGGTGACAGACTGTTACACAGACTGTAGCACAGACTGTAGCACACAGACTGTAGCACAGACTGCAGCACAGACTGTAGCACAGACTGCAGCACAGACTGTAGCACAGACTGTAGCACAGACTGTAGCACAGACAGTAGCACCGACTGTAGCACAGACTGTAGCACAGGCTATGTCTCAGACTGTAGTTCGTGTTTTGCAGGAGCAGTGCAGAGGCTGGGATGTGAGCAGCATTGTTTTCACTCCTGCTCTGTGGCCGGCATACCATGCCATCATGAGGGCAGACTTCAACCTGTTTGACCAGTATGAGTACACACATCAAGGTATGCTGCACTGCTTGTCAGGCCACTATGCGGCATGCTGGCAAAAGCACCAGCACAGAGTTACGTGGGAAATAACAATGCATGATGATATGTCATCAAGGTTTTATGCGGCTGTCTGTGGTGTGTATCTGACATGTGCTGTGCTGTATATGAAACTGCAGCTTCTCTGCATGCTACTGTATTGTTGGAGGGAGACTGAAAAGTCAGTCTACATGTCACAGTGCTAATCACAAATATCACTAGTGTAATCGATATTTGTTGCTATACTATAAATGCCCTCGTTGCATCACCTAATCCATCCCAGCATCCCAAAGCTGTATGACACGCTGCTGTGTGATGGGTGTAAGCTGCATTTGATCTCAAAATGCCAGTCTTTATTGTGCGTTCAAACTTCATAATACAGGTGCTTCACAATGCATGCAAGACACGATGGGGAAGGACACCTACTGGACCTCCCCCCCCGCCCAAACCTAGAGCTTCCTGCTTCTGGAGCTCCAAGATGGGGACAATCCATTCCTGTCTGCAGGGGAGCCACCCTTTGCATTTCCCATCAGCACATTCTACGGGACCATGGACAGAAGGGTGACAAAGGGCATGGTGGCTGGCTGGCAGACATTCACAACAGGAACTTTCAGCTGTGCAGCAGTTGAGGGCAACCACTTATGGCCTCTAGACAAGGCTGCCAAAACAACATGGCTGCAGGCTATTGTTGCTCAGCTCTCTGATGTCAGCTGATGCAGCATTTATGCAAAGTCAGCTTGTGCAGCACTAACAGAGAAGAAGAGACCACAATCTGCAACACAAACAAAAGGGCACTGGCTACTGCAAGTGCTCAGCAGTTTGCAGAATGTTTCAGGAGTGCTACAGCAAATGCTGACTAAGCATGCAGGCAAAGAACTCCATAGGCGTATAGGAATGGCAGTTTGCTATGCAGACTGAGGTCTGTCAAGAGGATGTTTCCGGTGCATGACATGCACATGCTTCAAGGACAGCCAGCCGTATGTTATGATTCACAGCAATTCATGACAAGTGGAGTAGTATGGTACCGATGACTGACAACACAGTTTTGTCAAGAACAGTGTTGCCAGCAGCATACTGTCATCACCTCCAGCCGCTGATGCATACTGTGATGAGAATTTGAGCCTGGTATCTGTGGTGCTGCAACTCCAGATCAATTGCTCCTTTAATTACTAGCGTTATGCGGGCGTTACAAGCGTTAGTGGCCTGAGGTTTCATCGCTGTCGTCGTCATCAGTGTACATGAGCTGGCGTGTGAAAAAGTCGACCATAACATGTAGTTCGCCAGCTTGCTGCATGATTATGCACGCTGTACAAGTGCTTAACGGCAAGTGGTGTGGGGCATTTGCGCCCGTGCGGCGCAGAGCCGTTCGCTAATCAGCAATACCGCGCTCGTCCCGGGTATCGCTTTTGCAAGTTGTGTCATGCCTGCAGTTCAATCACCGGCCGTGACTCTGCACGGACAGACAGTTCTCTGACACAAAGCTGGTCAAAGTCTATTTGCGCTTCAGAATGCCCCGTCCTGGCCAGGTACTCTCACTTTTCAAATGCAGAAATATTCCGCACTACACAAAAAGCCTTGCAGCATCCACCTGCATCAGGCGTGCTCAGAATCCACCAGGTTCACACACACACCACTGGCTTGTGTTCTTTCCTGTCAGCTGTCGAGCCTGCTCAGCAAGCATGCTGCGTGCCGTCGCTCAGGTCTGGCATGCTGTCACAGGTCAATGTCAGCCGCACAGATTGCATGCTGTCTTACAAAACATGCCTGGTGAAATGAACCAGGACCAATATGTGGTGAGGCTCTTACATGTTTGACCTTCACATATGTCAATTCTGGCGTCAGGCTTGTTGACATTGCATTTGCAGCAGATAATATGACGACGAGCAGTTGGTCTTGTGCAAGGTTGATCAGATGATGAAACTGACTCTGTAATAGTGCCAAAAATCTATGGTTAGCTTGAGCTTCAAAATTACAATGCTGACTGATATGTTGTGACAAACAGTGCATGCAGTCATTGACAGTGCCAGTATGTGCCGTGAGATAACACATGGTTGCAGGGTACGGTTGAATGTTTTGTACATAATGACAGCTGACTATACCAGTACTTGAGGCCATGCTACCGTTCCTGTCATCACTGCTTTAGCATTCTTCATGTTTCAGTTATGCAATCAGGAAGCAGCTCACAGTGCCACTATTGGACTACATCCTCAAGGGACCTTATGTCAGAAGGCAAGACTGCAGCAGCCATGCAGCAGTCATCACTCGTGCCTTACAACTTTACCGAGCTGAAGACCCTTTGCTTTTCAAGAAAGCATTCCTGGACACATGGCACTTGGCCATCATCACGGGCCAGGACGCAAAACTTGAGCAGCTACAAGGCTTGCAGCCCACGGACGCCGCATCGCTGGCTCATGCTGTACCAGTCAAATTCTGTTCTTGCCGAGCCAAGATTGACAGGGCTAGCATCAACAGAAGCAGCAGCTGCGCATCAAGAGATGTGGAAGCTGCAGGAGATGCTTCCAGATAACACTATCATACTCATAAGCTGTGCTTGCATGAGCCTGATACTGAAGGACAGTGCAAGTTTGCAGACCGCAGGCATGCTGATGACATCAGGCCCCTTGAGGACTTTGCTGATCTGTCTATGTTGGGGGACCTAGCCGCCGACCTGCAGGACCAGTCCATTGCAGTCAGTGTATGCAGCATCTGCAGGATATGCAGTCAGCATATTTGATCGAGTCCTTACCCCAAAGATTGAACCTCATGCCTACCTAGTCAGAAAAGAGCATGCATCAGTCTTCCATCGGCGAGGGGCTCTCCAAACCATCATGAAGCAGTTCCCAGATGCACTGGTGGATCTCAATATGGCTGTGAAGCTTGATCCGGAAAAAACACAAAGTACCTCAAGTACAGAGCAGCCCTGCTCATGACCATGGAAAGGCCTGATGCAGCCCTTGCAGACATTGAAGCTGTGCATCGGTATGACCCACCTGATGCAGAGATGCTGACCTACCGTGCAGCCATAAATGAGGCACTCACACGGGGAACACGCAGGAGCCCTAAGGCTTGAGGATTTGGATGCTGCTGGGCATTTGAGGCCCTCACTAATTATGAACACTAGAGGATTCAACAAAGCATATTTGGAGCAGAACAATGAACAGCAGGGGGTTCAACACTGTGCATGCATGATTTGACTTGACTGACAGTACTAGTGTGCCAACTTAGGAACCTTGCGCAGGTCTGACTATGGTGTCCAGCAGGTGCATGTGCAGGGCTTTGAGATATGGACGCATTGTGTATCTTGAACATGTTCAGCCTTTGGCATCAGGTTGAGTGCAAGTGAGAGAAGCATCAGTACAGCAAGCATTGCCTTGCTGCAGTCATCATTTGTGACCATAATTGGCTGTACATGTTATCATATCTACCGTCAGCATTGCACCCCAATCCTCTCTTAACATCATACCCAAACAAGCTGAAGAACGGCAACGCGTGCTTGATGTTGTTTAAATCAGTTCCATATTAACTCTGCAAGGTACATAATGCACCGCTAGCCCTACGGTGCAAAAAAGGGTGACAAACATGAATATCAAATACTCATGTCGTTACAAGCTTGCATCTACATGCAACAACTGCCTGCAGCTGGCAATGTGATGATGCCACTCAAAACTTACATTGCAAAATATACCAGCTCCGTCTCAACCTACGACAACTCCACAGACATGATGCAGACCAAGAGAACAAGCATATGGCAACTGGAGAGCTGTTCTTGGTAGCTCCTACCAATAAGTATGAGGTACTAGGTATCAATCAAATATGTGCTTGGCCGTAATGCAAAACAAAAGGTATGCCACATGATGTTGCAACAGGACAGCTGCGCTTTGACTATTTGCTTGCAATTGCCAATTGCAGACCTGAACAACAACCTTGCAAGCTGCTATACTAGAGATAGGCACCAGCGCTGATATCAATGCTGGTCGCGGCTCATAGATCTGCTGATAGACCTGGCCATTGACCTTCCCATCAGGCCTCCCCCAGTCACTGATGCACTCAGCGGGTGAATATTCATTGTGGACTGCATGTACAACACTCATGTCAAAGCCAGCCTTACTGGAAATCTGCTGACACCATAGCACGGACATGGTGAACGGTCAATGATATGCATAGTGGTCTCGCATTGCGTGGCAAGGAAGATATCGACAGTCCTGCTTCAGTCAGGTTGTAGTCCAGTGCATCACAGCACAGCAAGATATTTTTCCATGGCAGCACATGCTCAAGATGACACTGCAGCACACTCTGTGCGCCTCTTGGCGCATGACAGTATATTATACTGTTGAGCCTCAGGCCATCTGCTGCACGAAGCTGTTGAGCGTGTGCCGTGCTGAGCGCCAGTCATGACTTGGTTACAACCAAACATTGTAGCTACTTGTGCATGCAAGCAGGTCTTGATTCGTCCCTTCTAGTGGATGGATGCAGGTCAGGGTGTGGCAGGCAGGCAGGCAGGGCAGGCAGGCGCAGGCTTTGAAAAGGGGAACATTACCTTGAAGGAGGTGGGGGTACCCCTGACAGGCATGGGGCGTGAGGCAGCTACACTCCTGGAGCCCGCTATTGGCAATGGAGCTGCATCACCTGCACCCACGCCACACCACAAGTCAACCACAGGTCACGTACCAGATAAAAACCTCATTTTTGCTCAACTACAAAGCAATTACATGTCAACTAGATGTCGAGTTAGAGGTCAATTAGATGTCAGAATGACTACATTGAAAATAGTTGCATGCAGCTGCCACAGGCAGAAGCAGTATCACCCAGTTTAAGTTCATCATAGTGTTCAAATGCAGGCATAAGCACTGTCTGTGATTGTAGCACGCACCAACTGTGTATGGTATTTGCTGTAGTGCATAGGCCTTACAATGAGATTTTGTAGGACACTGGAGCCAGGCAGCTGCTAGCACCTTAGCAGGTTGTAAAGACAGTGCTACTGGGACAGTTGCAACGATGAGGTCAGAAGAGGGTGTTGCAGGGACACGTGGAGGTCAGCAATCTGCCTGCTGTGAGTATAGATGCAAAGCAGTGCAGTCAAAATAGACTAGCCTGAGGGCAACAGACATCAGGTGTAGATTCTCGGTTACCTGGAACTAAAGACATGGCAGCTAATGCAGAAACAGGGAAAACATGCGTGACACCAGCATTTGGCCCTAAACCCTACCGATCACCCAGTGAGTGAGTGACTCGTGCACCAGCCAGTGAGATTAGGCGCCATGGCCAGGCGAAGACCCTGAGACTTGAACTAATGACCAACTGATCCAACCTCATCATCATTTACACCCTCAGTCACAAGGATAAAGTGCTGCAGAAGACTTGTGGTGTAGTATGAATGCCTCCAACCCAGCTGGGGCAGAAGCAGACTGGCAAGACATGACAGTGAAGTATTTGAGACAAGACTGTCCAGCTGAGCACATGAGTAGATGGGTGCTGAGCATGCGAGTACTTGAGTGCTGAAAGCAGCTAACCTGGCATGAGTACTGAGGGCTGAGCCTGGCCCTCCTCTGCGGCGTGTGCTTCATACTCCATGTGATCCCTCTTGCTCTGCACCTCATCCCCTCGGCTGTACACTAAGGTGCCACACACCAGCACAGCAAACCTGCAACCAGCTTGCATCAGACTCAACACCACATGCACAGCATGCACAGCATGATAGACCTGGCCATTGACCTTCCCATCAGGCCTCCCCCAGTCACTGATGCACTCAGCGGGTGAATGTTCATCGTGGACTGCATGTACAACACTCATGTCAAAGCCAGCCTTACTGGAAATCAGCTGACACAATAGCGTGGACATGGTGAACAGTCAATGGTGCGCGTAGACCAAGACACTTGCCAGAAGAGTATGCACCGCTCAACAGCGGGTGACCAAGTGACCAGCAGAATCAGGCTGTTCTAGCTGGCATATGCTCAGAAGCAACACTCAGCGGAGCTGGCATGGCAATCTGTCAGCCAGGCAAGCAAAGTGTGTCCCAATGTTTCAAGGTCAGTGCAGAAAGGGTAGTGCCACTTCAAAACTGCATTCCATGTAGAAGCAAAAACATAGCATACACACACCATCCAGACCCCGTGACAATTGCTCAGCAGCAGCAGAAGAAGTAGGTATGTGTCAAGGGGAAAGCTCACCCAGCTGCTTGAATCCAGGAGTACTTGCTCCAGGACTCGCCCAGAGTGCCAAAGCCCAGGGGAGTATACCAAAGCAACAGGTCCACCAGCCACACAAACAGGGTCCTGGTTGTTTCCAGCACCGTCCGGAAAACTGCACCCAATGCGCCTGTAACAACGCAACACACGTTTACGTACCATGCTGACAGTCAGACCATGACTGATACCCATGTGAGATGCAGGCTTGTAGGATTGCAGACTTCCGTTGTGTGTCTGGTCCCTGTCCAACGCAGAGTAGCATGTTGAGATTGAACATGCAGCCATGCAGCTGATGGGCACAGTCTGCTGCTCAGGCATTCAAAGGACATGCAACTACAGCTCTAAACAGGATCCACGGTACGTGAGAGGAGACTCACAGGAAGCACAACAACACCCAAAGATAGAGATGCCTGTAACGACAGATCAAACAGCATTGAGGTACGCAGCACAAGTGATGTGAAAGAGCTGTGCATGCAGTGCATGGTAAGGCACAGGGCTTTACCTGTGACACACATGCCAGAGAAGTTGTACATGAGCAACGCCACCATATCAATCAGCAGCACAATGGCAATTGGCCGGGAGTGGAAGATCATCTGAAGTGCACACACAGAACCGTTCGTTGCACTGTCATGACAGCGCAATACCATCAGCCATCATGCATCAAAGCTGCTATAGCTGCTTATGAGCAGCCTAGGGAAGTGCTGAAAAGTGTCTGCTACTTCACAGCTGCTCTGGCAGGATAGTACTCCAAGGTTAAAAGATGACCAGATCTGGCCAAGTCGGGTGTTTTCTACTGGTTGCTGCATGACGCTGCTGGTGCAGCTAGACTGAACATTTAAGGGGAGACGTCTTTATTTCAGCCAGCCCGTCCCTGGACAAATGTGACAGAACAGAAACGCCTTTACATGTGGCCAACAATCACACAAAACACTGGGCCACAGACAGGCAAGCTCAAACCACGAAGCATCAGGAGGAGCACTTGCATATTGCTGGTGTAATCTGTAAGCTTCCTGCTGCCAGCATTGCAAGGGTGTGACTGACGGCAAAAGACTAAAAGCTTGACCAGAAGACCGACTGATGCTAGGCAGGGACCATGTAACTGCCCTCATACAACAAGCACAGCGTGTTGTCTGTACCTGTGGGATGCTGCTACAATGCACCCTACAGGTGCAGAGGGTGCACACACCAAACAGAGTAGCCATTACAAATCTAAACAACATCGCAGGCTCAGCAGGACTTCATTCATACGTTGCCAAACAAGGAACCCATGCAAACTGGAGGGGGCGGGGGCAAGGATTGAGGGAAGGGGGAGTATCCATAACAGGGTGGAGGGGGTGGGGGGGGGCTCACGTGAAGGGTATCCAAAGAGTTTTCATGCAGGCCGTCACCATCATGCCCTTTCACCAAAGACACTAATGGCAACAGCACAAGGATCATAGCCAGGCTGCCAAACACCCCCTCATACCCCACAATCTTTAAGGGCTCTATGTGCAGGTCTGCCATGAAATAATCCTCAAAGGTGATCTGGGCTGCTTGGACACACTGCATGCACCACAGTGCAGACTCAATACCTCAACAACAACCTTTTGGTTGCCAACAACAGCACTCACACAATATGGAGGTGTCTGAGAATTGTTTACATGAAGATGCCAAGAGGGTAGCAACCCAGAGTTTCAGATAACCTTGAGTGGTTTTGCTCAAACAAGCAGGCTTGTGAAGCTAGCTGAGTTGGTTGATGCTAGAAATAATGCTGAAAGAAACTAGATGAGGGCAAAACTCACTCTTGAATCCCTATTCACATCATTGCTGCAATTCATCCAATGGCACCGATGTCGGTGTAGATGCAGTGCTTACAGTCCCATGACTTGCGTTTGTGGACACGATCCAACATCAGACGCTCACAGCATCCATTCATGGTGTTCCGGGATGATCACAACAAAGCAAACTCAGTCGCTGGTCCTAGACAAGGGACACAAGCAAACAAGGCCAGTGCAAATTGAGTCATGCAACATTGCAAAAGGTGATGTGTGCAGCCACGTATGACTGTGCATAGTAATTTGCCAACCTGAGAAGCAATAATAAGGCCCATGCCAAGAAGCATTTTCTGTGGTGAGATCTCATGGGTTGAGCTACCTTCGCCACCCAACAGACTTGATGTGCCGACAAGCGTGATGCCAATCTGCAATGCAGGCATCCGCTTTATGCCGAGATGGTATGGCTGTACGCACTAGCCAAAGAAGGAAGGTAACAGAACACAGGCTTAATGCACAGTCAACAAAGGGTATTTAGCCTGCTTCCATATACAATACTTGTCCTGTACAATGGACATGCCTTGTTGACAGCAACAATCACACACTGAACTTCCAAATGGCAATAGCGAGGTGAAGAGCACCAACCACGCAGCAGAGGATGCCCATCATGTGGAACCTGTTCAGGTTTCTGTGCAGAAAGGTGACAGCAAACAGAGCCGCAAACAGCATTTCAGCTCCTCTCATCATCTGGTATACTGAGGCTGTGACCGACAGCAGCCCGATGTTCATCAACACTGTGGCTATCAGGTCAAAGAAGGTGGGAATGGCCAGCATGAAAATGTCTTTGGTACTGTTCCCACGAATCACAGCTGTTTCTTTTGTGTCATCGTCCTGCAAGCAGCAATCTGTGTGGTTGCAGATTTCTGTCTCTTGCAGCATGACTGTTTGTAAAAATGCCTGGTCATAATGCAGGTTCTAATTACATGTTGTGCTGGCAAACAGGTCAGACCTTGTGCATTGCATGTCTCGACCAGCTATACTTACCAGGCTGTCTCCATACAGGAGGGGGTCTCTGACAGAACCATTGCCTGACGTCAAGGCTTCTTGTGCTTGCTTCTTGTGTTTGTGCTCTTCCCAGTAGGCCCATGGCAGACAGAAACTCATACCCAGAAACATGACAGTCGTCATTGCCCAGGGCTTTGTGAAAAACTTCATGTTGCCTTGCTTGTCTGGGCCTTGCAGCTCATAAACTGCAACCCAACAGGGTGGATCATGCTGTATAGCGCAACCGACCTCGAGCAGACTGCAGGGTTGGGTCAGGTTTCTTACCAATTTTTGCAAACAGTGAGGTTGTTGTGCCAAACACAAGCAATCCGGTGATACTGAGCCCTGTCTTGAGTCCTGACATCTTGCCAGCACAACCTCGCAACTTCCAATCAGCGTTGATTGTAAAGCTACGTCAAGCGATTTGCGACGATACCAAATAGGTCAACGATGATAAGTGTCGTTGCCGTTTACGCTTGAGCTAAGAAAGAAAGATATTTGCAAATCGCGGCGATGACAACTGACTAGCCGATGGTGTCTAGATCACCCCAATCGGCCCCGCGGTGTAGCAGCGCGATCTCCAAGCAAAATCTGGTGAAGCCGGCTTGAGCTTGTTCGTGTTCATGAGTAATACTGACTAAGAGTCACTGCAACTTTATCTGCACATCCCCTGGCCCGTGAAGATTGAATTTCTAAACTTCACACGGCAAAACATAGCAGTACACAGCACATCAGTGGTCGTGGGACAGAGCATGTCAGACACGCATGTCTGTTTACACTTTGTTCTCAAGATATCTATAGACGTCTAACTAGCTAGTTAGAGTTCTGAAAGATTTGACGCAGCATGCAGTTCCGTTTGCAAGTCGGGGGCCTATGGACAAAATCTCAAGCGCTCTGTTTGACATGCTCGAGACCATATGGGGATTAGATCTGACAGTTTATTAGTCAGCTCATTATGACGCAAATCTGTCAAGCCATGATGCAATGGCATGCGTTAGCTGATAAGTGCCAATCAAGGTTTTATTTCACAGTGAGTACTAGTCTGATAAGCCTCATGCCAGCTGATACTTGATGGCAGATCGAAGTTGCTGTAAAACAGTGTGCGCAATGTCAGCAAACCATGAGACATGGGTATCAATCAAAACACTAAGGTAATGTTTCACACAGTCATAAAAGTAATACACAGTCTGAACAACATGTCAATATTCAAAAACAAGCACGCAAACTCTGGTGGTGAAGGTCAGATTCTGCAGGTCAATAAGCTGAAGCATATGCATGCATGCCTGCAAACCTGACCTACTTTGTACACAGTTGAGGCAGGTACTGTTTACTTAGCTAACTTAGCTAACATGACTCTCGTAACTGTTAGGCCGTAGGCGCATGCTCACATCACAGTATTGCTTGAAAGGGCAAGACATGACAGGGTTTCAGCTATTTGAAAACAAGTACCCCCATTGCAATTGTTATTGCTGTATAGGTAAACCACGGATCAGACATTATCCACGTGATGGGTGCACCGAGTTGCGTTTGAGATGAAGATGATTGCTTCTGATTATCAGAAGAAGAAGCAGACGGCTGGGCCATGGCATCTGATGAGTCCTGGACCTGCTCCAAACCCGGCGTATGAGTATGGCTACACACAGCTTGCGCTCTGTGCTTCTGTTGTACAACATGTATGGCACGCTTGAGGATACGTCGCTGTATGGCACGCTTGAGGATATGTTGCTGTACCACAACCTGCATGCACAGAAACGACTAGTGAGCATAGCTGACCCTTCCAGACGCGAACGTTTCATAATGTCAAGCTCTGCAGGGACATTTGAGACTGCCTCAAGATGAGCATGGCTGATGGGCATGGGTGATAATGTTGGCAGAACTGCAGTCCCATACCTGATTTCCTGCATCAGGCTTGTTTGATGTTTCTGGCAGCAGATGGGTGAATGAGCGCGGCATCGCTGGCATTGGCGTCATAACCTGTCAAAGAAGTCAGGGATACCTGTATTAGCAAAGTGCTACGGAGCGAGCATGCTGCTGCACTGAGCAACACATGTCACTGGCAAAGGGCTGTCAGTTCTGCAAGATTAGCAGTGCCTAGCATGTACGTGGGCTGGTTAGCCATACCTGACCATGAGACGCAGCGAATGGGGCCTGCATGGACATCAGCGACGGTTGTCGAGCAGTTGCTCTGGCTGCTGCAGAATCTAGATCTCTACGTCTAAGTATGCGCTGATTGGCCGCAGGTAGAGGTTCTCACAGGCTCCGTGACGCGTGACGCCACGATATCTATGAATGAATGTTGATTGGGCAGTGTTGCCCTCTCTTATCGCTTGTTATAAAAGCAGCGCGATCATGTCTGTAGGTCATGTCGTCAAAGCCATGGAAGCCTGTGTAACGCTCATAACGCTCGAAACGCTATGTAACGCTCGTACGCTCTTACCGTATCTACGGTTCGTGCGAATTCCGCAGATCCAAGATCAGTTCGTTGCTTCGCATGTTATGCTTGTAGAGTAATCAGAGGATGTGTATGCATTTGGTGCACCTTCGCCCCTCGCTTGTATCCTACGAAACCGTCGACGAACCTGCAGCTAGCGCTAGCTAGCGGCGTGCCCAGTCTGGTAGCAGTCTCGAGGCCCCTTCACACGTCCGCGGTCAACAGTGTTGCCGGCTCTAGGCCGTCAAGCCGTGTTATGGGTTCCCAGCGTCTGACACGTGCGTGCTTTCGGCGCTTGTCTTCACGTGTCGGCCCTGGATTCAAGGCAGGATCAGATGGTGTCGAGCTGCGTTAGCTATTCGAGGGCCGTGAGACTCAGCGCAAACCGCAGGCATGCCAGTCGCCATGGCCTCAGGTACAGTGGGTTTACACGGCCAATCCTGCAGAGGTGGTCCCAGGGTGCAGAATTATTCAAAGTTCAACCTTGCAACTGAGTAGTTGCTGATTCCAGCTGTTCATACCGAAGTGCGTGTCTGGATACCGTTTACTCTTGACAGTTGGTGCATTGATATTGTAGGGTCAGGTATGCACAAGTCATCGGCCAGTTACCACCTAAGCTCACAACAGCAGAGTAAACAGCTCCCCGATTCAGGACCTGGATCTGCAGGCAAGCCAATATCCTGACACAGCCCATGTTGTAGAGAACTTGATACATGAAGATGCCAAGAGGGTAGCAACCCAGAGTTTCAGATAACCTTGAGTGGTTTTGCTCAAACAAGCAGGCTTGTGAAGCTAGCTGAGTTGGTTGATGCTAGAAATAATGCTGAAAGAAACTAGATGAGGGCAAAACTCACTCTTGAATCCCTATTCACATCATTGCTGCAATTCATCCAATGGCACCGATGTCGGTGTAGATGCAGTGCTTACAGTCCCATGACTTGCGTTTGTGGACACGATCCAACATCAGACGCTCACAGCATCCATTCATGGTGTTCCGGGATGATCACAACAAAGCAAACTCAGTCGCTGGTCCTAGACAAGGGACACAAGCAAACAAGGCCAGTGCAAATTGAGTCATGCAACATTGCAAAAGGTGATGTGTGCAGCCACGTATGACTGTGCATAGTAATTTGCCAACCTGAGAAGCAATAATAAGGCCCATGCCAAGAAGCATTTTCTGTGGTGAGATCTCATGGGTTGAGCTACCTTCGCCACCCAACAGACTTGATGTGCCGACAAGCGTGATGCCAATCTGCAATGCAGGCATCCGCTTTATGCCGAGATGGTATGGCTGTACGCACTAGCCAAAGAAGGAAGGTAACAGAACACAGGCTTAATGCACAGTCAACAAAGGGTATTTAGCCTGCTTCCATATACAATACTTGTCCTGTACAATGGACATGCCTTGTTGACAGCAACAATCACACACTGAACTTCCAAATGGCAATAGCGAGGTGAAGAGCACCAACCACGCAGCAGAGGATGCCCATCATGTGGAACCTGTTCAGGTTTCTGTGCAGAAAGGTGACAGCAAACAGAGCCGCAAACAGCATTTCAGCTCCTCTCATCATCTGGTATACTGAGGCTGTGACCGACAGCAGCCCGATGTTCATCAACACTGTGGCTATCAGGTCAAAGAAGGTGGGAATGGCCAGCATGAAAATGTCTTTGGTACTGTTCCCACGAATCACAGCTGTTTCTTTTGTGTCATCGTCCTGCAAGCAGCAATCTGTGTGGTTGCAGATTTCTGTCTCTTGCAGCATGACTGTTTGTAAAAATGCCTGGTCATAATGCAGGTTCTAATTACATGTTGTGCTGGCAAACAGGTCAGACCTTGTGCATTGCATGTCTCGACCAGCTATACTTACCAGGCTGTCTCCATACAGGAGGGGGTCTCTGACAGAACCATTGCCTGACGTCAAGGCTTCTTGTGCTTGCTTCTTGTGTTTGTGCTCTTCCCAGTAGGCCCATGGCAGACAGAAACTCATACCCAGAAACATGACAGTCGTCATTGCCCAGGGCTTTGTGAAAAACTTCATGTTGCCTTGCTTGTCTGGGCCTTGCAGCTCATAAACTGCAACCCAACAGGGTGGATCATGCTGTATAGCGCAACCGACCTCGAGCAGACTGCAGGGTTGGGTCAGGTTTCTTACCAATTTTTGCAAACAGTGAGGTTGTTGTGCCAAACACAAGCAATCCGGTGATACTGAGCCCTGTCTTGAGTCCTGACATCTTGCCAGCACAACCTCGCAACTTCCAATCAGCGTTGATTGTAAAGCTACGTCAAGCGATTTGCGACGATACCAAATAGGTCAACGATGATAAGTGTCGTTGCCGTTTACGCTTGAGCTAAGAAAGAAAGATATTTGCAAATCGCGGCGATGACAACTGACTAGCCGATGGTGTCTAGATCACCCCAATCGGCCCCGCGGTGTAGCAGCGCGATCTCCAAGCAAAATCTGGTGAAGCCGGCTTGAGCTTGTTCGTGTTCATGAGTAATACTGACTAAGAGTCACTGCAACTTTATCTGCACATCCCCTGGCCCGTGAAGATTGAATTTCTAAACTTCACACGGCAAAACATAGCAGTACACAGCACATCAGTGGTCGTGGGACAGAGCATGTCAGACACGCATGTCTGTTTACACTTTGTTCTCAAGATATCTATAGACGTCTAACTAGCTAGTTAGAGTTCTGAAAGATTTGACGCAGCATGCAGTTCCGTTTGCAAGTCGGGGGCCTATGGACAAAATCTCAAGCGCTCTGTTTGACATGCTCGAGACCATATGGGGATTAGATCTGACAGTTTATTAGTCAGCTCATTATGACGCAAATCTGTCAAGCCATGATGCAATGGCATGCGTTAGCTGATAAGTGCCAATCAAGGTTTTATTTCACAGTGAGTACTAGTCTGATAAGCCTCATGCCAGCTGATACTTGATGGCAGATCGAAGTTGCTGTAAAACAGTGTGCGCAATGTCAGCAAACCATGAGACATGGGTATCAATCAAAACACTAAGGTAATGTTTCACACAGTCATAAAAGTAATACACAGTCTGAACAACATGTCAATATTCAAAAACAAGCACGCAAACTCTGGTGGTGAAGGTCAGATTCTGCAGGTCAATAAGCTGAAGCATATGCATGCATGCCTGCAAACCTGACCTACTTTGTACACAGTTGAGGCAGGTACTGTTTACTTAGCTAACTTAGCTAACATGACTCTCGTAACTGTTAGGCCGTAGGCGCATGCTCACATCACAGTATTGCTTGAAAGGGCAAGACATGACAGGGTTTCAGCTATTTGAAAACAAGTACCCCCATTGCAATTGTTATTGCTGTATAGGTAAACCACGGATCAGACATTATCCACGTGATGGGTGCACCGAGTTGCGTTTGAGATGAAGATGATTGCTTCTGATTATCAGAAGAAGAAGCAGACGGCTGGGCCATGGCATCTGATGAGTCCTGGACCTGCTCCAAACCCGGCGTATGAGTATGGCTACACACAGCTTGCGCTCTGTGCTTCTGTTGTACAACATGTATGGCACGCTTGAGGATACGTCGCTGTATGGCACGCTTGAGGATATGTTGCTGTACCACAACCTGCATGCACAGAAACGACTAGTGAGCATAGCTGACCCTTCCAGACGCGAACGTTTCATAATGTCAAGCTCTGCAGGGACATTTGAGACTGCCTCAAGATGAGCATGGCTGATGGGCATGGGTGATAATGTTGGCAGAACTGCAGTCCCATACCTGATTTCCTGCATCAGGCTTGTTTGATGTTTCTGGCAGCAGATGGGTGAATGAGCGCGGCATCGCTGGCATTGGCGTCATAACCTGTCAAAGAAGTCAGGGATACCTGTATTAGCAAAGTGCTACGGAGCGAGCATGCTGCTGCACTGAGCAACACATGTCACTGGCAAAGGGCTGTCAGTTCTGCAAGATTAGCAGTGCCTAGCATGTACGTGGGCTGGTTAGCCATACCTGACCATGAGACGCAGCGAATGGGGCCTGCATGGACATCAGCGACGGTTGTCGAGCAGTTGCTCTGGCTGCTGCAGAATCTAGATCTCTACGTCTAAGTATGCGCTGATTGGCCGCAGGTAGAGGTTCTCACAGGCTCCGTGACGCGTGACGCCACGATATCTATGAATGAATGTTGATTGGGCAGTGTTGCCCTCTCTTATCGCTTGTTATAAAAGCAGCGCGATCATGTCTGTAGGTCATGTCGTCAAAGCCATGGAAGCCTGTGTAACGCTCATAACGCTCGAAACGCTATGTAACGCTCGTACGCTCTTACCGTATCTACGGTTCGTGCGAATTCCGCAGATCCAAGATCAGTTCGTTGCTTCGCATGTTATGCTTGTAGAGTAATCAGAGGATGTGTATGCATTTGGTGCACCTTCGCCCCTCGCTTGTATCCTACGAAACCGTCGACGAACCTGCAGCTAGCGCTAGCTAGCGGCGTGCCCAGTCTGGTAGCAGTCTCGAGGCCCCTTCACACGTCCGCGGTCAACAGTGTTGCCGGCTCTAGGCCGTCAAGCCGTGTTATGGGTTCCCAGCGTCTGACACGTGCGTGCTTTCGGCGCTTGTCTTCACGTGTCGGCCCTGGATTCAAGGCAGGATCAGATGGTGTCGAGCTGCGTTAGCTATTCGAGGGCCGTGAGACTCAGCGCAAACCGCAGGCATGCCAGTCGCCATGGCCTCAGGTACAGTGGGTTTACACGGCCAATCCTGCAGAGGTGGTCCCAGGGTGCAGAATTATTCAAAGTTCAACCTTGCAACTGAGTAGTTGCTGATTCCAGCTGTTCATACCGAAGTGCGTGTCTGGATACCGTTTACTCTTGACAGTTGGTGCATTGATATTGTAGGGTCAGGTATGCACAAGTCATCGGCCAGTTACCACCTAAGCTCACAACAGCAGAGTAAACAGCTCCCCGATTCAGGACCTGGATCTGCAGGCAAGCCAATATCCTGACACAGCCCATGTTGTAGAGAACTTGATTAACAGTGTTGCTCATCTCTCAACTACCAGCATGTTGGCCATAACCTTGAAATGTCTTTTACTTGCGTCATGGATTTGAATAGGTGTCTTTTGGCTACATTCCCGGTTGTACACAAACCCCCGCATGCATGTCTTCATGGCTGATAAGCTCCCATTGACTGAGTTGACGCAGATGATGGAAGGTGACCTAACCAAGCAGCAAGTGACAGCCATTGTCAACCCTACCAATACCCGCCTGTACTCCACGAGTGGTGTCTCTGGCCACGTTGCAAAAGCATCCAAACCATGTGGCTGCAAGACACGACTGCAGCATTGATACTGTTTGCCACACCAAAGCAGTGTGTGCAAACAACACACACAGAAGTATCCTTCCATGCTTGTCTGGTTGTGAGGAAGCAGAGTCCTGTGCTGCTTTTGTGGCTTTGTACAGGTTGGCAGGAGTGGTACACTCCTGAAGATGACTTGGCCTGCCACATGTCGCTACCAGTCACATTCATGGCGCTGATGCCGTCCTTCACACTGCATCTGTGAACATTGCATGTCAGGTGCTGTGATTGCGTCGAATGTGTGTGTTGCTGTCATGACCTGGAGTACTGTAGGAGGTACGCTTTGTGAACTTGGATGGTGGCGCCATTGCAGCTTTGCAAGAGGAAGTGGCACAACAGGGGCAGCCATCAATTCCCTCCATTGGCCCGTTGCAAACAAACAGCATTGCTGCCACAAGGTAATGCAGATGTACACTCACTCACTCAAACAGGCAATCACTCACACATTCGCTCACTTCCTCACTCACTCAGTCGCTCGCTCACTCACTCCCTCCCTCAGTCACTCACTCACTCACTCAGTCAATCACTCACTCATTCAATCACTCACTCAATCAACATTCACCCACCCACCCACTCACTTACATGATCGCTTGCTGGATTTGCTTGCCGGTCTAGCTGACTTATGCGTGCACAGATCCATGAGCTGCTTGTGCCCTGAGCGTGCAGCTTGAATACTGATCACTGACCACTCACTGACCCAAATACTGTACTACACACTGCACTACTGCTGCTGCTGCTGCTGCTACGCACTTATGGCACTATTTGTGACAGAAGCAACTGGACATATGAGGCAATACATGTATGGGCATGTGAAATTGCCACAGTGAGAGGTGTGAATATGCGATGACGAGCACCATGCAGCCACGACACAGCGTCTTATGATTGTGCTTAGGAAGATTTGGCAACTTTTGCCTTGCCCGTTGACTGAAGTGTGTGTACCCATCAAAGCTCAGCATCTTCAAACAACCAAGAGGAGCTACTCACAGCGCTGCTGACCCTGTCTGAAGCCCTGGAGGCTAGAAGTTCAAGAAGTCCAGAAGAGAGTGTATGATTTTGATGAACAACCAGGATGGTCCATCAAGTACTGAGTAGGTCAGAGACACAGCGAGAGGTCATGCTGGTAGCTGAGAAAAATCAGCCGTATTTGAGAAATGTTTTGCAAAGGCGGCCTGTAAGGATGGGTGTGGGCTCCTGAGGACTTGCAGGCATGCCAGATAAAACTTGTAGAGCTGACAGCTCAGCAATCTAGTTGAAGCCTGCCATGAGCCTACTCTCTGCTCATGTTCTCATGCAAGTTGCTTTGTTCTGTACCATATTATGTACAGCCCAAAAATAATCTCATGTGTGGTTACAGAGTTTACACTAACGGGTACTGCTAGCCTCATATAGTGCAGGATGCAGGGTGCTGACTTTCTTGTATATACATTGTCCACCGTTTGATCCCAAGTTTGTAGTCCATGTTTGTATTGAGCGTGTAAGCACACCTGCCTGTACATTCGCCACAGTTGTTAGGCTTACGACTCCTTAGAACTCACATGCAGCCCATTCATTGTCAGGTCAATCAGCTACCCAATACTACGCAGACATGTTCCTCCAATAGATAGCGTTGTACTGAAAATCAGTACAATGACTTGCATATGCCATTTTGGTCAAGCAGAACCACATAATCTGCACATCCTCAGGAGTAACAGTCTGATGTGCTCTGCTGAATATATATTGGTTCAAACCTAGCAGCACCACACCGCAATTTTGAATGACAATTGTTTTTACACCAACAGTGAAGCAGCTGCTCATAACTTCTGTCTCATGTGTGCTAGACTACTTATAGTAGACCTCACTTGAACCCCTCGTGCTGCAAGCCTGCCTGTTCTTTTCACTCTCAGCTCGACTGTGGCAGTTGCTGTAGACTTGCCAAGATGGCTGACCAGCCCCGTGGCTTCACATTCTTCTTTGTCAGCAAGTTCACTCTAGGTAATCAACTGAAACATGGACACTGGCATTGAACCCCTCAGCAACAGTCATGATAGCAGCAGAGCCGACCACATGTACCAACGTAGCTGCAGCATCAGACCCAGAGTGGTGTCCTTGTGGTACAGTTCAGGTGACAGCTGTAACATGCCAACATACAAGACTCTGTACTTCACATGAGCTGCAAACCTTGAAACCATAAATCAGTGCTGTAAATGCCCACCATATCATCAAATGCAACTGTGGCTGCTACAACCATAAGGCCACACAAGGTACTTGGCAGATGCGCATGGCCAATACATACTATCAAAGCATGCTGTTTGCATGCCAATTCTACTCGGGGCCAGTCACAGGGTATGCAAGCACAAAGGCAGATGCAGATGCCTGAGAAAGAAGTTGGTGATGGCTTGCCTATGCAGCCTCCATGAAGCGTGTTGTATTTATTCTCCACCCTTGCTTTGACAGGCAAGGTGCATGCCAGGCGCCCACTGCTTGATGTGATGTTTTTCAGCCCATGTAAAGCAGTCGTGTCAAAGGTGCAAGTTGCTTGCAAGTGGGAAACATTGCTTGGTCCTGCGACCAAGCTCTCGACAAAAGCCTGTGCTGCCTCTGGGGATGCAGATAATTCTGGCGTGCCAACAGGTTTGGCAACAGCAGATATTGATGAGCTGCTGGCTTTTATCTGAGGAATCATTTTGACATCAGTATACGTTGCTGCAAGCTTGCCTGTGGTTTTGTCTCTAGCAACAGCTTCTGCAAAGGCGAGTTTGTGGCCAGCTTTGGTGATCTTGGCTTCAATCTCACAAGTGTGACCTCTGGGGATGGGAGATACATAGTTGATAGTCATATTCACACTGATGCCCGCATGTGAAGCTACTGATACCAAAACCCCAGAAGTCATAACATCAAAAAGTGTAGCTGCGAGCACAACGCTTGAATCAGCAGAACACGACTCATGACTCGCAGGAGCATGATCATATTGTGCGTTGCTTCACCTAGGCAACCTTCGTGTAGATTGGCCATTTCACTTTGGGCACTCTTCACCACAGGAAAGTCACATGTCATATGTCCAACTGTGGATCTTGTCACTTGTAGCCCTGACAATGCTGTGCTGTTGAAATTGTTGGTGCTCTCAGGATTGAACGTAGATGTGTGCCAAGAGGCAAGGTCCGTCAGATACCGGATTGCCTGCGCTGGCGCACCGCTGGGACCCATCAGTATGAGACGAAAGCGGTAACTCCCCTTGTCAGAGAGGCAGTGCAGAGCTAGTCCACGAGATGGTACATTGACGTGATGTGAAAGTACACACTCGGCATTGAATTTTGAGCAGGGTGAAACGGCAGATCTGATGAACACCATGCGAGGAGCATGTGTAGGGCGAACATTGCGCTCCGAAACCATGCATCGGTTATGGTGCGATCCGATGCGAAATTTCTGAAAGACGTGCCCACTCTCATTCTTGTGGAGCTGTGTGCCAATGCTTGCCAGTTTTCAGCTCGGCATGTATGCCTTCCCGCAAGACAAGACTTCAAAGCTTGCTGCCTGCGCTACATCTGGTCTTCGGAAGGCCTACCAGCGGCGTGCAGGCGCTTCGGTCATCTCGAGGCTAGGGGCAGCAGGCAACACAATAATCACATACGTGCCCTGTTCTGAATTGCAATAAATCACGCCCGAAATGCTTAGCGTCTGCGTTGCAGGTGTTGGCGCTCCGAAGGGTCAGAGCAGCTGCAGGCCCTCCGAAAAGGCGCAGATAGTCCGGCTGCTCGAGCGGAGTGGACTTCTCGAAGCAGGTTAGTTAGTTCCAGGCTCTTTCCCTTCATGAATCCAGACTGTACATAATTACAGGTGTTCAATGTGCAGCAGGTCATACAGTCAACAGACTTCTCATCAAATCTGCATGGCCAGCGGCAGACAAATGTCAAGATCCAAGCAAGAGGAGGAATAAATCAGGTGTGAAAAACACTTGATTTTTATGCTATGTGTTGCAAATCACAGAATGCAGCCGGTGGTGCATGTTTTCATACCCAGCCTGTATGCAGGAGTACTCATCAGAGCCAAGGTCACCTGATCAGCTACATATATACATCAGAAAGCAGCAGGACATTGCCAGTGCAACATCTGACCTCATTCAGGCCATGATCGTGTATCACAGCCGCATGCAATCACTGTGCCAGGATGGGGGTGCAGACCTTGACTCCTCCTGCATCAGTGCTATATTGCAAGGCACAGCACCTATGTGGGGTACAGCTGTAGATACTGATGAGGGTTGCGACAAGCAAGAAGCCGCTCACCAGCAGCAGCATGCTCTCCTCTGTGCAGCCCTGAAGAGGCTGCAGCCAGAAATGACTCCCAAAGTCCACAGCATCAGCAGTGTCTTCTGCTCCTTTGGTCAGCTGGGAGTGGATCCCGGTGCCTTTGTGCCTGATGTGGTGGACAGCTTGGCACAGCAGTTCAGACTGGACATACATGCTGCCAATGGCCAATTGCTTGCTCAAGTGCTGAAGGCATGCTTGCAGCTACAGCTGGGTCCTTGGCAAGGAGAGCTGGTACAGGCAATCCTACAGCGCCTGCAGGGCCCAGACGATGTTTGTTACAGCCCTCAAGCTCTGGCAAGCATCATGTACTGCTGACATGTATACGTGTATGACATGTACAGCTTGTCCAAACTTCCAACTGAGGCGTCAGCAAACATATTGGGCAGCCTCTGCAGCTGTTTCCTTCCAAAAGTGGAACTTGGGGCTGCAGGAGACATTCAGACTTTGTGAATGGCTTGCAAAAGCCTCAGGCATCTGCCTTCAGGCGTCATCAGACATACTATGGCTATGATGCGCAGGATGCTGCAGCTGTGCAGTGTGGAGGGGCAGCAGCCAAGCTTGCAGAATGTCACCAACTTATTGGTTGGTTGCGCACAGTTGAGGTGGAGTGTCTCAGATGAGGACGTGAACAAGCTGGTTGCTCACCAGCTGTCCGTGCAAGGGACAGACACGAGAAGCCTCGGCAGTCACAGCTTGCAGCCTAGCTGTGATGGGACATCTGCAGATGCATACACTCAGCACTTGCGTCAAGGGCTTAGTTGCAGTGTCTTCATCTCAAGACATGAGTTGTCCAGAAACACTCCAGCTTTTCATGGCCATGGACTATCTGCGCTTGATACAAATAGGCGAAGTTGACCATTGCAATAGATCAAAGCAAATGGATGAATGCCAGCAACTGGATCAGCTGTGGCATGCATTGCAGCAGCTCTAGCACAACTCTGGCATTGAACTCTGCTGGCGCTCTTTACCACCTCCATGTGACATTGAGCTTGCTGCAGCACAGCAAGAACTTGGCCTTGTTGTTGAAGCCCCGTATGCAGCTTGTGGATTCTGGATCAGTGCTGCTATTCTTGACCAGCACGGTCAACGGGAGGATGTTTGGATCATTGAAGAAGAACCATTGAGCCGGTTCACAAATCAACCCACAAGGTACAGCCAGGCTGCTACGGATTATCTACCAGCTCTGATGTGCTTTGCCACGTTACTGCTAAGCACAATTGTGTCCAAACAATTGTGGCCCATGCTCTGCATGTGCATACATGTCCATGGATTGCTACTTGCTTAACACATGGCAGTTCCAAATTGCTGAGGTGTCACCTGAATCCCACTGACAGTGAATGAACCTGCAGGATGACAGGCATGGCAGCCTTTTGTTGCCAGCTGCTTGCTAAGAGAAGATTTTATCCATTTGAATTTGACAGGAGATTGCTCCTTGACCTCAGAGCTGCAACATGCTACTGTGGCACAGCTGATCCATTTCTTTGGATACTTCCAGGTTCTAGGTACAGGTGAATGGAACTGGTGCATGGAACATCACGTGAACCAAGACGCTCACAATGGTGATGATTACGTGATTTTTGATGATGACTCCCTTTGCAAGGTGGCGTAAGCAAAAGGGGGTTTTTTGCCCTCCCTTTTGCCTACTTGCGGAACCTCCCTTTTGCCTAATGATCATATTAGACTATAGCTAGTTCTGCTGTCAATTCAGGTCCAATGCTGCCTCAATTTACATCTGATTCTGATGACCATGCAAAGCATGTTCATTTTGATATGACCATGAACGGTGTGACAGTAAAGTTTTAATGACTGAATGAATTCAGAGGTTGCTGTGATGCGAGCTCAAAGGACTAACTGTTTTACACTTACTACGTCCATGTACTTGGACATACTTATCGCCACAAGCTTGACTTGCATGCTGCCTACTGCCCTGTGGCAGGATCCCTATGCATCAATATTGGTATGATCAGGTGTTTGTTATATTTACTTCCGCAGTGAGTGCGCACTTGATTGTACAATCAATATGATTGTATGGTAGTCGTAGTGCACTTCATGAATATTATGAATTATGTTGCGCTCAACCAAGAGCACTACAAGTGCATGCCAACTTACATCACGAGCTTGATTGCTGCACAAATTTGTATGAGTTATTGAATCTGAAATCTGAATTGTGCGTGTTACGTGTTGTGAATTTCCCTGTATAATAACTGATAGCACGATCAACTCTTAGGCCTCCTGCTAAGAAATTGAAGCCCAGTGGACTTTTAGCACTTGCGCGTTGCACGTGTTCTGTCTCAGCACTTAATCCACACACCACAGCTCATCTATTCCTGGCATCACTGACAAGTGAGCCATGAGCACTAACTACTGAATGATGACCAATCACTGTAGCATGGATTTTGTACAACAAGTACACTCAAGGAGCACTACTGGATGATGATCAAGCACTATAGCATGGATTTTGTACGACAACTACACTCAAGCAGCACATTGTGACACTGTAAAATCCCAGCATGACCATGCAAGGACCACTTCCCCGCGTTGCTCCACCTGTTACTTGCATGGCAAAGACAGAACGTCAGCTACAGCTTTGATCTGACACTCGGCAACCCACTTGCCAGAAACTTTACATGTGTTCCACGAGCTGCCAGCCTGCCAGTCCTCTTCACCCTCAGATCAACAGTGGCAGTGGCGGTTGATTTGCCCAGATGGCTTACAATTGCAGTCGCTTCACATTCCTCACCAGCAGGAAGCTCACTCGAATAGTCTATAGAGATTTGGAGGCTGACGCCAGAGTGCTCAGCAATAGTCATGATGGCGGCTGACCCGATCACATCCACAAGGGTGGCTGCAAAGCAAGACACACACCATGCTGAGGGCCAGTACATGTGCCAAGCTTAAGCAACTGCACACAGGTCTCACCTTCATCAAAACATCAGCAACCATCAGCAAAACAAGTAAGCATAGACACCACGTGGCAACATGCAACCATCGAGCAATAACAACCAGTTATTGCATGTGCAGGGCACCTCTGGAGTCCACAGTATGCTGTGCATGTCGCTTTCCGTTTGTTGACTGTTTGGACTTTTTGGCATCTGCGCTGCAAACTCGAGGAGGAAATGTGTGTGACGCTACCCATGACTTGTGCATGGGTGACCAAGATTGGACCCACTCTCATCAAAACCCAGCAAGCAGTTGGTGCAGATTTGGTATGCTGACCTGTGCAGCCGCCATGAAGTGTTCTGTACCGATTCTGCACCCTGTGTTTGATAGGCAGTGTGCACACCACTCTGCCACTGGAAGCAGTGATGTCCTTAAGCCCATGCAGCGCAGTGGCTTCAAAGTTGGTGGTGGCTTCCGGCTGAAAGCCTTCTTGCACATCTGAAATCATGTCTGCAAGGAAGCTCTCAGCTGCTTCAGGCATTGCAGCAGCTTTCAGGGGTAAGTCCTGGCCAGGCATTGGGGGTATGAATTTGATGTGGGTGCCTCTGGCTGTCACTTTGCCTGTGTGTTTGTTGCGGATGTCCACCTAAGAGATGATCGTTTGTCAGCACAGCAAATCCATTAACGCTGAGACAAATTGTTGCAATGCATGCATATGAAGTGCTGCTGGGACATCATGGGAGTTCTGGTAAGGCAGTCTGTACAGGTAGCAGCAGCTGATTTTTCTGAATCAATTGCACCGATACCATGAGTCCTCTTTACAGTTCTGGCAGGTCGCTCTATGCACCATAGGTAAGTTGTAGAGCCTGCTCTTGCTGTCTGATGTACCCCTGCCTGACGCCCCCCCCCCCCCCCCCCCCCCGTCCCCCCCCATCTCTGGGACTCGCGCATGCCATCCCAAACTCCCACGCCCTTGCAGTCAATCTACATTGGTTTCAATCTGAAGTGAGATGTGCCATGGCATGTTACACAAGATAAAGGATGTACCTCAGCAAAAGCTAGGGTGCGCCCAGCTTTGGTGACACGCGAGTCAACTTCACAGTCTTGACCACCTGGAGTCGGACTGAAATAGTTCATAGACATGTGGACACTCACTCCAGGGTGTTCTGACATTGATCTTACGGCTCCAGAGCTGACATCATCCACAAGTGTAGCTGCAGCATACACATGATGCTTGGGCACTCCATGTTTGACAAGCTACTTCATGTAGTCTTCCGAGGCAATGCTTACTAAGCAACATTATTGATACAGAGCCTTGATGAGCAAACGGGACAAGTATTGTTTGCACGTATCAATTACCTATACAGCCTCCGTGCAAGGTGCCAAACCTGTTTTGCACCCGTTTGTTAACTGGGAAGTTACAAGTCATTCGTCCTGCTGTTGAGCTGGTGACTACCAATCCATGAAGTGCTGTAGTATCAAAGTTGCCTGTGGTGTCAGGGTTGAAATTATCTGTGTGCCAACTAGTCAGGTCAGTCAAAAAGCTGATTGCCCTTGCAGGTGACCCCATGAGCTTTCGAAACTATGCCTACAAAAGCTTTCGAGAGGCGGCAAGGACGCAACCAAACAATGTTTCTGATAGAAGCAGAAACAGCGCGAGGTAGCAGCGTCTGGTAGCGGCGACAATCTAAGACTTAAAAACGAAACTCTGACTAATAATGACTAAATATCGTATTGACCAGTGCAGTACTGAGCTTGCAGCTATGACTGCATTGAACTGAGGTACTGCCGACTGCCGTTTTTTGCACTCAGCTGGGTAGTCTATGTGCCTGCAGTGTGTAATCTTATGTCTGCTACACAGTGTCTGTCTCGGACACAGCAAACGTCAACCACAGCTGACATGTGTTGACTGATACCTAAAGTCGCTCTGTTGTGAGCCTTTGCCGTCCATGGTTAACTTTACTACTCACTCGTCTCGCAGCACAAGTGAATTAGAATGCAGCACTAGCTATACCATCTCCTGCCGGCGTGAGGCCCCGGGATCTTGCAAGTCCAGCCAGGAACTGGTGTTCGAGTTGCCACCCCCACGCGCTGCCCCTTCACGTGCAAAGCCCATAAAAAAAAAGCGCGCTGCCGCATTGTTTGCTGCAATAGGCTTGAACATACCAAGCCCGGGCAGTAGCCATCAAGGAAGCAGATCAAACTTTGTGGTGTGTAAGCTGGTATCCTTGCCCGTGTGTTCGACCATCAGCCATCAGTAGTATAACAGTCTGCTTGAATTCCCGTGTAGAGATCAGGCAAGACACCAGATGGTCTGGAGGTTCTGCCGGTAGGCAGTAGCAATGGTGGCCGGAAGCAGCAGTATGTGTGGGATGGCAAAGTCATTAAAGTCCTAGACACAGAGGAGTTGGCATCCAAGCAAACAAAAAGACAGCATCTGTCTGCACAGCTGCGAGACTTTCGAAGCTCAGTATTATCATCGTTTCTGCCAGACAAAGACCTTGTCACTGGCGACTACTGGGCCTATAGCTTTTGGCGCAACTCCCACAGATTCTTCAGCTCAGCCACCACTGTCTTTGCAACTCAGGTGAGAACAGCAAAGTTGAGAGATAGTAATTGTGTGCATGCACTTTGTACAGCTCAGACAGTACATCTGCAATAGGCTTTGTGCCTGTACGCTGCATACATAGGCACAGCCTAATGATAGCTCCTGACCGCACTGCTAACAAGACCACACACTATCAGAGCAGCCTACGCTCCATGGCTTGTCGCTCAAATCAAATCTGTAGCAACCATCTGGTGTGAATGTGTGCATGCAATGTAAGTTGCTGACAGCATCAGGCATCAGCTGCAGACTGCTGTGGCACATTGCAATCTTTTCTGCAAGCACCTGCAGCAAAAGCACAAACAGCAATACTGAGACCTTCAGCTGAGCTAGGTATAAGCGGGCACAGTCTTGTCTTTCCAGCTGCCTGAGACTGCTGTGTTGCCCTGCAGTCCTTGCTGCAAGCAGTGGGGGTGGGGGCCAAGAACTCACTGCCAGCCGCAGCCGGCATCAACTGGGTCCTGAAAGATGGGCTCGGCCGCCTGGGCCGCCTCTCTGTGTCCACACGCTTTGGCACCTCCTTCGACTCCAACCTCAAGGTAACAATGCACTTATCACACCAGCATGGACACATCGGCCAGACAGCTGCTCAAACACAGCCAAATAATCAAAGACGTGGATGCTTACATGCATGTACAAGCTTTGCACCATGCAGTGCATGTGTGCCCTCATTGACTGCAGATCCTTGTAATGCACTGTTGTCATGTAAGGGAATGTCATCACACAGCTTAGGTCAAGTCATTATCATGGTGAGTATCATCAAATCGTGGTTTGTTCACACATGAGCAAAGAGGTGTGTTGTGGTGGTGTGCAGAGGTTCAGGTTCAGCACATCACTGGTGTATGCGTGTGCTGTGGGCCTGGAGTTCCTCACCCCCATGGCTCCTCGCTACTTCCTGCTGCTGGCCAGCATTGCCAATGTAGGCAAGTCTGTGGGGCTGGCCACGCACATCTCCACACAGCCCTCCTTTGTCAAGAACTTTGCTCGACAGGACAACCTGGCTGACCTCACAGCCAAAGCCCAGGTGAGCCAACTGTTCACATTGTATTTGCACAGACTGCACCAACTGGATGCCACAAGAGGAGTCTCGGAGAACCTACACGAAAACAATGCTGCAAAGACACCAAAACCTTTGCCGCACTGGGGTTTGGTAGGAGCTCCACAGGTCCCCTTCTGGCGTCTTGCTGCTGCAATCTCTACACATGTAGCAACCAGCTTACGCCCCTTACAGTGTCATCAATACCAGCAGTGTCAAACCCCCTATGATGGTGCAAGAAGCTTTGCTTTGTTCTGGTATGCCATCAACACCAGCATTGTCCCCCCCCCCCCCCCCCACCCTCCCCACACATACACACACACACATACCAGCATTGTCACATATACCTGGTACTATGCTTGGTTCTTGCAGGCCCAGCAGATGATAGCAGACAACATGGGCTTAGCCATGGCAGTGAGCCTGAGCTACGCCTGCAGGAATGATCCCCGGGCCCGCCAGCTGCTGCCCCTGCTGGCCTTCCCCCTGCTGGCCACTGGGGACCTGTGCAGCATCTACCGGGAGCTCAAGTCCATCCACCTGCGCAACCTGAACAAGGAGCGGGCTGAGATTGTGGCTGAGATGTGGCTGGAAGCTGGCCGCATCCCCTCTGCTGCTGAGGTACCTGCCAAATATCCTGTTTTTCCCCCTGCACCTTTTCGACCACCCCTCCCCCCCACCCCCTCCCCTAACCCCCTTTCCACCCCAGTGCCGTTCCTCGCCGCTAATGTGCCTACAATCAGTTGCTCAGTCAACAAGAGCTATAGACAGTGACATCACAGCAGAGACACTAACCCCAAATCAGTGCATATTGTTTGAACTCTTACCTAGGGCATGTTGCCTTTGATCATCCTGATCCCCCCCCACCCCACCCCACCCTCTCAATCCTGCACACAACCCCTAAATTACGGGCTCATGTCATTCTTGCTGATTTCAGGCATGGCGCTTTGTGGGCCGTGTGTGGGTTCAAATGATTCCACAATGACCTGCAGCAAACATTTTTCTTTTCTCACATCTGTCAGTTATGCCTTACATCACGCCTTCACACCTCTACCATGCATTGATGCAGCCAAGAACATGCAAAGTACTGCAGCTCACAGGCATTGCCAAGCAGCCCAATTTCAATACCTTGCACACACACCAGTCTGCCAGGCATTGACCAGGACTGTTGTCATAACAGCATGCCATGTGGGATGGTGACTATGCCAACAAGTGTCGCAGCTGACCAGAAAAGACAAGACTGCCATCAGGCGCAAATGAAGCAAAAGCTTACAAATTTCACTTTCGGTCCATTGTGGGGCATGCAGGTGAGCAAGAGAGAGACCCTACTGATACCCCACAGGAGGGGAGAGGGTAGCCTACCCTTGCGCGTGGGCTCCTTGGACCAGACCATAGGCAGCCCCGAGCAGCTGCGCAGCCTGCTGCAGCTCCATAAGTCAGTCTCTCAACCCCTTGTTGCATACTATGTTTGCTGCAGGACACAAAAGGTCACGGGGGATGTTGCATGAGTTAAGAGGAGAGATGGGGCATGTGGTGGGCCTCAGTGCTGGCCTGGAGTGGCAAACATCTGCAGGGGTGGAGAGCATGGCCATCTGGGGTTCAATGGGCGTGGAGGGGCGGGGGGCGAGGGGAGAGGCACTTACAAGGAGGGATGCATGGCTTGGGGTGTGGGGGTGATGGAGGGGAAAATGTGGGCAGCAGAGGCCCTTTGGGTGGTGGGGCAGGATGGGGCGGGGGGCATCGAGGGAGAAATGTTGAGAAGTGGAGTGGGTGTATGCACAGGGCTGGGGAAGGACTTCACCCCATGTACAGAGTAAATAACAAAGTTGACTTTGCCTATCTGGCCATTGCGTCCATTGGTGCATCGTCTCTTCTGTGCCTACTGTTGACCTGACCAGGCTGCCTGAGCATGTAGCACTGCATCTTGTAATTGCATGCCAGACAGAATGCTGCTGCTGTGCATCTGCTTACCTGCTTTCATGTTATGCAATCCTAGAAATATATTATGAGACACCATCCATACCTTAGGTACATGCAAAGAGACTGTTGTTTGGATGCGACAACGTCAAATACTCAATTGGGCTTTCTCTGTCATTGTGATGCATACATGGTGGGTTGCTGTATAGGCTGTGCTACAATAAAAAGTGCAACAGGACAGCATTTCCATCAAGTGATTTCTTTACATTACTATAAGAGTTTACACGTTTGCAAGTAGCTTCTTGACAGCACTACTTCTCCTATAGCAAGCTATGTCTCAAGTCCTCTCTGGCCCTCCTGGATTTACCTGAACTCCCAAACGTGCACAGCATAAACAGCAGTAACATCTAGCAGCCTCTGTTGCGGCTGCCCCTACCCCTTTCAGGGCTGTTGGCAATAGCCCTCGAATGCCATCCCAGCAGGGGTCTGATGTGGGTCTAGAGGGTGAGGTCAGGGGGTTGCCTGCAAATCACACATGCCCAGTCTCCTGCTTGCAACCTTGCATCCAGTGGGGTGCATGTTCAGGGATGAGAAGTATGTGATGGCGCATCAGCAGCACCAGCTGTCCACGCTGCAGCGGCTGCTGCCCAGTGCCAAGAGGGTCCCTGGGGGGGTGACTGGGCGGGTGTCCATGACCCTGCAAGATGGTGCCACCACATCAGACATCCTCACTGGCATACTCCAGGTGTGCAACTCTTCTTCTTCAGCCACAGCTGTGAGCCTTCATGCTCATTTCTTGAGCACATGAAGTGCTTAGCCTGTATCCTGCCCTGGGACTTTGATTAGATGTCACATGACAAAGTTTCACTTCCATGGTACCAGACACACATCGGCCACTGAACAAGGTGAGCCTTTTGTTTTGTGTGCTACTGTTTCTGGTGGCTAGTGACTGTTCATGGGTGTTTGTGTTCCTTGCTGCTGCTGTTCTTTCAATTTGCATATGAGCAGCATGAGGACACAGGGGCAGGGTGCTGTTTCGCCAGCATGGCTGCAAGCACACCATTGATTTTACCCCTCCTCCCCCACACCTATTCATCCAGCTTCTTACCATGTTGCAAACCACAGGAGAGCTTGGAGCAAGGTCAAATCGGTTTTATTCTCACCTTACAGCACAATGTTTCCTTCCTCTGAATCAATGGGTGTACAAGGATAGCGCACAGAACCCATGTGTGGTTGTGCAGGCAGCATTCTTCAGGCAGCTTGTAGCATCTCGATGTGCAACAGATGACAAGCGGTCAGCACCAAGCACTGCAGACAAGACAAACCAGTCAGCTGACAAGCAGCACAGTGCTGTGCAGAGACTGGGTTGCAGTCAGTCTGCTTTGGACGGCATGTTAGCTGAGAGCTTGCGATACGCAAAGGGGGATGTCAAGCGATTTGTGCAGGAGACAGAGCGAGCAGGCTGGAATGTGCACCCTATCATGCTGTCCAGTTTTGAGAGGATGTCCTTCTCCCATGTATCCTGACAGTTGAGAGCATATTGACGATTCGTCAAGTGTGTAGAGTGACATGCATGTCAGATGCAGCAAAATGTCGGTGGAAGAGTTATGGTGTGACAGAGAGGCTGCCAGTTGCAGCTATGGTACCAATGTCTACCTTGACCTGTTCCTGACACATGTTGTAGATCCCCTGCTTATGTTTCTCGCTACACTCTCGGCGTAAAGTTGAGAATCAGCACGCAGCATCTGACAGCCAGTGTGAAAACAGACTCACGTATTTACATGCCTGCATTGGTAGATGAAAGGTGCAACACATTCATTGATATCACTGTACTCTTGTCTGAACCACAGTAGTATTGTGTCAGACACTCATTTCACACTGCTTCTGTCAGCATGTCAGCTGACAGCAGGCTCACTGAAATGTATGTCCGCTGGCGCAGAGCATATTACTGCATCATGGTCGGACGGACCAGTGTCCAAAAAATTATAAAAAGATTATTCGGACCATGTTTGACATGCTTATTCATGCATAGTTTCACGCATCGTACCAAGCCAGCCTAAGAATTTGTCAACGAGGCAAACCCATCTGAGAACAGCAGTCATTGGTATAGCTGGTTGGTGTACATAAGCAAAAATGTACATGTGCAATGGGTCACATGTCAATGCTTATCATGTCATACGAAGCGCCACAGCAACAACTGCATAGTCAGTACATGCAGCACACTCAAGGATAGTGTGATCCAGATGACATGGCTGTGAAGTTTGGCTGCATGAAGTTATCCCAGAAACAATCCTTGTCAAATTCAATCATGTTGTGGCCTTCAGGTAGTCCACAACATTTGTGGTAAGGCCGATGGGGAACAAGTTTCCAATCTACTGCTGGTGCCCCTGCCACCTCCGCCCAGCTGATATGCGGCAAGTCAGCTACAGAATTGTTGTTATACAAATCTTTTGCATCAATTGCATCGTATGCTTGGCGCACCCCTGGATCAACCACGATGCTTCTGTAGCCCAACCGCTGAAAGTCATTGCACACCAATGAACACTCTGATGCAGCGCACTCTCCCTGTTGATGCATTCTGCAACAACATCCCTATTGCCCCTTGACATGCAGAGCTCACATGGAAAAGCTATGTTCCCACACCTACAGCCAGAGGAGTAGCCCTGTGCATTACCTGACTCTGAGGTGGTGCTTGCTGAACGGCTCTGCCCTCATGGCTACGAGTCCATTCCAACAGCATTTCACAGGGAAGGGTAGACCTTTGGCAATACGCTCAAGAGAGTAAGGATCAGTGACATAAGGAGAGTCCTTCAAGAACAAGTTGCCATCTGAGTCCCTGCAAGACTCAATGACATCGCTGTAGTACTTGGCGTGACCATGTAGCCAAGCCAAATACAAAAGCATGGTCAACTGTATGTAAGCAAAAAGGTGATGAGCATGACCTAGCAACCCATGTGTCATAGAAACCCATTACTGCCTGTGCCTGGAATTCTGCCTGAGTGGAAGGATTGAATCGCCAATGCTTTGTCACCAGACCTGAGCGTCCAAGCCACCGGCCCAAAGCAGCTGGTACCATGTATGCTTGTCTCAAATACTGTGCAAACAGCACATGTTGCTCCTGCATCAGCATACTGATCAATCATCAACTTGGCACAAATATGCATGTGTAGGCGGAGGGACAGTGGTGCTCACTACCAGCAAATCTGCTATATGCCGTGAGTTGTAACTGGGGCATGTACAACCTCGGACAACAGCTCATACATGAGAATACTGTCGCTCCTTCTCGTTGCAAACTGAGAACAATTTCTAGTAGCCAGTAACCAGGGACATGTGTGATATAGCCCAGCAACATAGCAACCTTGTGTTACAGTGTGACTGATCAGCCAGAAGACAGGGTGCAGCCCCTGTGAGTGTGTACATGACACATGCAAAACTCATACCTGCTGAGAGAGCCCAAGTACCCTTGGCCTGTCAAAGTCCATGCCACAAACCATGTCTGCATTGTGTTTCAACAACCTGCATTATGCATATGCTTACAGTTGCAGATTTGCAGAAATTGCAAGGCAAGGCTTGCTTATGCAAAGTCAGAAAGTGTTCACGTCCGTACACAACCCACGACACCTCTCTAGTGTCACAAGCACTCTGCCTTTGAGCATGTAGAGGACAGAAAGCTTTCCAGGAGCTCGGGCAGTGCATGCATGTACTTGGGAATGTTGAATTGTTCATGACATCGCATTTACCTCAGCACGTCTTGAGCGCAGAAATACACATCATTCAAAAAGACCACTTTTTTGGCCTGCCACATGGCATGTACACTATGTGTTGCAGAGAGAAGGTTCCAAGCCATCTCATGCGCACTATGATCATTGACGCTGGCTGCCGCGGCAGAGTGCGCAGCAGTTAGCCATAACGGTTCTAAGGCACGGTTGCGAGCTTGCGCCAAGAAGTCAATCCTGTCCTGATTTTCACCTCGTGTCAGACTACCACCTGCATGCCACTAGCACAACGGTCTCAGCAGGAATGGGAAGTGGCAGCTAAGTGTGTGAGAGCCTGCAACAGCAGGTGACAGGTGACTCACCAATGACAATTCGGTGAGGAACACCTAAGCACACCATGAGGTCTTGAAGAACTTCCAGCCAAGCTCCTGAAGGCCACAACTTGACTAGTGTTTGTCTGTAGCACACGAAGGCAGCCTGAAGCCTTTCAATGACAGAGTATACAATTGCAGAAGCTGCCCAAATTTGCTGAAGGAGCCCACTGCAGGCAGGTGCAATCACACACCTGTGCTGTCTGTGCTGCCACTTTCATATATAGACAAGAAAGCATTGCCAAGGGGAAGTTTTGACAAAAGATCCAGCATCTGCAAGGTGAAGTGAGGCAGCAGGTCTTCATTGTTGTGCATATTGGCAGCCAACAAGACCTTATTGTCAATGTCGGACATGTTCAACAGCAGTGTGGAATCCATCTTGCATGCGACCACAGGTTTTGCAGTGGAGAGTGCTGTAAGAATTTCCAAGGCCTTGTTCAGAAGCAGGCTGGATTCTGCGCTGTTGTTCTGGGAAGTGTCAGCACGAGGATGTGCTGCAACTTGCTGGGAGGACTGCATGAGCTGGCCTGCCATACTAAATGCTGTTTGCAGAGCTCCGGAGCTGAACTGTTTCAGACTAAGCTCCCTCAAATGCCTGCTGACTACTGCCGCTTGTGCCAGCGAAGCGTTTCGTTGCCGCAGATACGATGAAGTGCCAGAGGATCTTGCCACTAGCAGGTAAACCAGACAACATAGACCCAGGCCTAAGACAACCTTCGAAGCGCATTTTATCCAGGCTCTCAATCGGCTGTGTCCCGGTGTCCCAGACATACACACAAATCTTGTTCAGCACGCCAAGAGGCGCAAACGCTCGGCGACGGGTGGGTAACACTGTCCGAGACTCAGACACACTTGTTTGCATGCTTAACAAGTGCAAACATTCCTTTGCGTAGGCTTTGCCATTGACAAGCATCATACGTGATCACGGAGCCGTACAGCTGCAGGCGTTACTCAGGCGTCACTGAGATAGTCACTGTCAGGCAATTAGTTTCTAAGTTTGTACTGATCTTGTACTGATTTGGCGTGATGTCTCTGCAAAAAACACACGATCAATTGTCAATGAGTGCAGGTGAATGCTTTCATGCAGCTCTAAAGTAGCTTTGCATGTTGTACATGTATGCTAAACTCTGCGAGTTCTCTCAAGCCACAGGCTTTTGCCCATTCTCAACTTGCAAATTCACATGCAAACAGCTGTTGGTGCATGCTCAATGAGCAACTGCAACCAGTCAAGTGAAACTATTTCCGCATATCTTCAGCCAATTGGAAACAGTACATAGTTGTTGCACTGAACTTCAGATATACAGGTCTAGCCGTTCTTTACTGGGGGTCGCAGTCTTGAGACATTCTGACCAAGCAGTGGGTAATGATGCATGCTCACATTGTAGTGTTTGTAGTGCTGAGTTCCAATGAAAAGCTGGAGGGTGCAGCCTGGACATGCATGGGGTATCATCACTTGCCGCGCCACTCTGAACAGTAGTGCCATCGCACTATGGGAAATTTGCTGAGAAATCCTGTGTTTGGAATGTTGTGGCTAACAGCCATGCAACCGTCAGCATCAGCCTCATGATCAGCAGTGTTGCACAGGACCAAGATGATGGAGCAGACTGGAGCACTTGCCTAGCAACATTGGGGTCTGCATTTTCAGATAGTGGGCTGTGTGCAAGTTGTAGCGTAGGCAACCTCCTGCTGCGATGCTTTTTCTCTAATCAGGTCTGCCTTGCTTGTACAACTGCAGATCCTGTTGTGTAGCGCAAGCCTATGTGCAAAGGTCGCCACTGCTCTGATTCAAAGTGCTCACAAGGTCTTGGTCATCATGGCGACATCAGCTGGAGTATCATCCTGTAACAGCACTGACGCCCTTGTGTTACTGCTTTTGTCACAGTAATGATATTACAGGGCTGCTCTGCAAATTGGAATCTTGACTGTATGAGTCAAGCACTGCAGCATGCAGATCATGACAGCAGTGACGTGAGAGCACCAGCTGCCACTTTGCACATACTCAGCGCAACACAGATGTATCTTGATCAAAGTGCAACTAGGCCCAAACTTGCACCACTCAGTTTTGCAGATACTGTTTGTACTTGTGACACAGATTTGCATGTAAAGATGACAACTTTATTACTTCAAAAACTAGGCCATGCAATAGCCCAACAAGCTGGCACAATCTCTGCAGCTGCAGGTTCGGCGCTTGCCTGTTTGTTCTTGATTGCTGGGTCTGCACCATGACTCATCAAAAGTGCAGCAAGGTATGCTGCACTGCATGGTTTCCAGTCCCGATAAATGTCAGATGAGCGGCTTGTCAGCAAAAAGGTGGAGTGGTGTACATCCCTGCACAGCGCACACATGTCAGCACACATGGATCTGGTCAGCACAAATGGCGCCTTTGGCAAATTCCATGCATAGTTGTTGTATGTTGTAACACGTGTATGTAGCAGCATTTGGCGGGTCAGCTTGTGTGACACTGCAATGCCTTGTTGTCTTGTGCATTCACGAACATGCCAGCAGCAATCAGTATCTTTGGCCGATGCCTTACCTTTCTTGTGTACAGCATAGTGCAATGCTGTCCACCCCTGCAGTGAAGTCTTGTTTAAGCAAAATTTGCTACAACACAAGACGTAATCATAATCAAAATTATCTTATATTGGGCATGCAAGAACACACTTGCTTCATCAAATGCATGGATGTTGTCATTGTCTATGTTTGCACCCAGCAGGCAACAAACAGCGTGTGCATGCCATTAAAGCGCCTAACAAGGCGCCTTTGCCCTGACCTAAGCTGAAGCAAGAACCAAAAGTCAGTCATTCAGTTTAGCCAGATGGCCATCTCATGTTATACCGCCTTGTATGTACATATGTATTTACATGCGTATGCGTATGTACTTGTGTAACCATGTGAGCAAAGCTCTTTGTGTCCAAGACTTCAGCAGAATACGGCATACTACAAAGAATACTTCAGGTTTGCAAGTACATGCGTCAGCATGACAGATTCCGTGTAGAAAGCTCATGTTCTCGCATGTGACAACATTGTCACACCAGGATACATCCATCCTTAATTTCAGAAGGGAGTCTTTGGCAGTAAAAAGACTGTTAGCCAGACTAGGGAGTCTTTGACTTCGCCAAGACTACTTTTTCACACGTCTTTAAGACACGTTGCTGCCAGTCTGGAAGACAGCCCGAAGTCGCTGTAACACCAGTCTGCAAGACACACAGTATTTTGCCAGCCATCAAGACTGGCAGTCTTGCAGCTTAAAGGTTAGGGATTCCCGTCTGAATCCTGGATCCCCAACCGAATTCTGGAGCACAGAAATGACTGACATCCTACCCCCTGCGTTGACCTCAAACTTAGCCAACATCCCACCCCCTGCTTAGACCTTGAATTGATCCTATGACCCCTGGAACATGAGGTCACCGCATGTAAGCAGGCTGTGGAAATCAATGTCAAAGTGCCAATTCTGCTGACAGTAAAACACATGCACAGGCTGTTGCTGTACTTCAGATAAGTGCAACATGGTACACCATCAGTGATTGCAGTGTATGCATGCAGACTGAGTAATCTGCTAGGTGTGTATGGTGAGTTGCTGCTTTACACCTAATATACAAAAGCAGACTCAGACTCTGGCAAGTCAAGGTGTCATAAGACAGCGCTGCAGACACTGTGTCTGCAAGACTAGTGGTAGTCACAGAGTCTGCGAGACAGGGCCAAAGACAGTGTGTCAACACACCAGTACTAGTCAAGGAGTCTGTAAGACATGCCACCAGGCTGTCAGTCTGAGACTGAGGTACGTCAGTGAATCTGCCAGACATCTTCAAGGCAAGAGTCTTTTTGCCTTCTTTTTGGAGTCTTTCAGACACCTAGCCTTGGGCGCAGCCTTCAAGAATGGTGTGGAAAATAAGGATGTCATACATGTTTCACATTGCATCACGAAGTCAAGCATCTCTTACGTAATGTATACGGAATGCGCCTATACATTGACGTCAACACCACAGCAAATCCAAGTCTTCTTCAACGTCTCCACATTGTTGTCCCAAGCAGCGCAATGGAGGGGCGTCAGTGCCTGCAGCATCCACAAGGTGCAGTATCTAGGGCCACAGACGGTAGCTCGTATACGTATTAGCAATATGTACCAAGACAGGAAAGTGAGATATTGGGGACGTGTACCTCATCACCTTGTGCTGACACATCTGCACCTTGTGCCATGAGAGTACCGACTGTATGCTGATAATGCAGGTTGACATGTTGTAAAACCTGATGTCTCATTGCTGTAGGTTATCATATCAGATTATAACATTGATGTTTGCATGGCTCTTACTTACAAGCTTGTAATGTGCGCATGCTTGTACAGCTGACTCAGCTACCTGCTACACCTTTGTACCACTGTGGACTCATTGCATTGCACTAATTGGAAGTGCATCAGCACAGTCACATTTGTTGCATATCATTGCCCTGGAATGCCTTGTGAATGTGTGTATGTACCTGTAAGTGCAATTGCATAGTGCGGACCGTATGTTGCAATACCTGTCTGATACACTGCTCATGTCATACATGAAGACTAAGGACCAACACACTAGTATGCTCTGCTAAATGTCTGACCATTGACTGAACTAAGCCAAGTGTACTGTAGTAAAGTTTCCTATTTAGCCAACTCTGACCTGGATCCTAGCATTTAGCCATCAACACAAGATCCTCCTGCTACTGCCCAGGTGCTCTACAGCTATTGTTGAAGGTCTTGACAAATTGATGCATCTTCTGCATGGCATTCTGTCTGTTGGCTGCTTATTGGTCCCCACAACATATAGTAAACATCACCAACAATAATGTTGTATGCCTGTGTACAAGCTTGCATCACAGCATCTTGGACTACAGAGACACAGCAACATATCAGAAAGCTTTCAAGTTGAAGGGCTGATACGCCTCTGCACTATGTTGTGCATAAGTGCTGACAACGGCCTGCCGGTTAGTGGTACACAGCGCAACCTAGATCATCTGAGAACTCATGCCACGCTGTATGCTCTTTGGCCTTGCCATTCAACCAGTGGCAAGCACTTGTGAACAACCAATCAGTAGGACTCATACGTAAACCTGCTGCAGATCAAACACGCAAAGGTTGAGGTCATGGGGACTCTCAGCCATATAAACCCTCCTCTGACCATGCTTCTTGCAAGAAGTCTACCATCTCCTGCAGGGGACATGTGCAAGCACATGTCATGCTGTGGGACCTTGCTTCTCAAAGCTTTGACAAAAGGGATTGCATGCTGGCCCGATGCAACAAGTGGAGCCACACACAAATGAGGTATGATGCTTTTCAAAACAGCTGCATGGTGAGGTATTCAACGAGACAGGAAGCTTAGGCAGTATCCAAGCTGCACATGTTTAGCAACCAGAGAGATCACTGCAATGTGAAACAAGGGCTTACCGCAAGAGGGATTCTTACTGGGAAAGGTCTAAAGTTCAAGAGCAGAGTCTCATACGTTGAGTCTGGACTGCACAACATAGTCACCTGTTGGCTCCTACAGCTCTGGTATACAGGTCGGGCGTCACAATACCTGATCACCGGTCGCGAGGGAGCTCTGTCAGATCTTGAAGCGCTGCCTACCCATTCGCTTCGCTGCTGATGCCACACCTCCTGACCTGCAGAATGTGATGTTGGGGCTTACTGCTGGATGCTGCCCAATTGGACAGGACAGCATAGATGGACCTACCAATAAATGCGCTTGACTCTTTCAGGCTAGCGTCATCCCTTGCCACGCCCGCCGAGGGTGCGGAGGTAGAAGGTTGATCGGTTACCTTCTGGATTTTTTGAGGCCTCGTCGCCATTCATATGTGTAGGTCACAAACGTATACGCCCAGCAGTCGCACGTCACTCGCGTGAGAGAATGTGACCCGAATGTTCTAATTGGTCACAGCCGATACAAAGTCATTCACCATACAGCGATATAGGCACTTGCGTCTCTGGCTCCGAAACACCAAGGCATGTGCAAATTCATAAAATTCTCTCTCTCATCCTTGAGATAATCATGTACATTCATTTGAAAAGTGCAGAGCAATGTGCGTTCACTTGTGCGGAACAGACAGGGCCCTTTTTGTCGCCACGGCTTGATGTAAGTCGTTGTGTGCCTATCTCCTTCGAAAACAAATTTGGCTGACCAGACAAGGTCACACAGTAATACAGCAACGCATGCCGTGCCACAAATGAGTGTCTTTCAACCGATATAAATCCAACAACTCTACGGTTGTTGAACCCAAGTTTAATTGGCAGACTCATACAACATAAAAGAATATTTAAAGCTTGCAGCAGGATTACAACATCGAGGATAAGGTCAGAATAGACATGACGGGGTACAGTAGATCAACAAAATTGCAGATGAGGAAGTGGAACAAAAAACTTGCCTGAGAACTGGACACAGCCAACATGTATAGAGTAAAACTGTCAGCAGGTTGCCTAGCAATATAATCAGTCTCTGGCAAAGTAAATGAATCAAATGACCAATTGTCAGGGTACGCGAGCAAGGCATACTCATTCAGCTATGCATAATTAAACAAGTTGTAGCACAGAACAGAAAGTATGGTATAATGGGCTTCCATGCTGTTCAGTGTATTGTGCAAGCCTCCACTGCTACATGTACAGTCCTCTGAGCACCCTCACCTGCCCAATTGCTGCAGACTAGCTGTATTTTGGGGCAGTCTGACTCCCAATCCCATTGCGTATGTCATAATCGCTTGTTTCACCAGCCTCACTTGGTGGTATGTATTGCTCAGTGAAACTGCCATGAATACCTGCATGCACAGGCAGCTCAAGACCTAGCATACATGAGGAAGCATGGAACTATGGGTTGCACTGCTGCTGGTGCCTGCTACTACTACTGCTACTGCTACTGACACATACAACAACAGCAATCATTGCTTGGCACAGCGTGTAAACTTGACAGCGTGACCAAGGTCACGCTACATACAAGGCTTACACTTTGCAATATGTCAGTCAGCTGTGCAGCAACATGGAGGCAATGCAGACTATCATCATTGCTCCATACAACATGACACAGATACAGAAAAAATGGATGGCTGTGATCCTCACAGTGCTGACTACAACAGGTAAAACACCCAAGGCTTTGTGCAAGTGTGGGCTTCCATCAGACAAACAGGCAGACAGTAAGACACACAAACAGACACACTCGCATATACGGACAGAAAAATACAGACAGGCAGACAGACCCCCAGACAGACAGACAAGCAGGCAGGCAGGCAGGCAGGGCAACAGACAGAGACCAGGCAGGCACATACCGAAAGGAATCTGATGTGGCAGCTTGATGCGTGCAACAGGCCCCGCCGTCAAATCCTGAGCATTCAGGATGGCAAGGTGGCTTTTGTCTGTGAGGGCGTCATACACCATGGTGAACACCCAGCCATCATCTTCATCACTAGCTCCCGGCCGTGGACAGAATACGGGCTCTTGTGCGTACTGGTCTGGTCCAGCATCCCATACTTCAACCTTGGCTTCTTGTTGATGGAACGCAGTGTCTGTTCCCAGGCCTGTGGGCATGGTGACCTTGACAGTGACCTGCACATGCATGCAACATCGCTGGTGGATTGCAGCCTGGCGTGCAACTTTGCTAACTCATGTATTGCAATCTGTTTGCTCTAATGTACAGAACAATGAAATCTGTATACCCTCATAGTAACTTCAAACAACCATAACTTCCTTAGCAGATAAGCCTCATGCAACACCTCAGACAGCCACCTTTATGCTGTGCTGCAGCTGCTGTCTGTCTCAAGACCTGTGGGTACTACCTGGCAATGACCAACAGATGCAGCAAGTACATCCTGTAAAACAACAATGCCTGCTGGACCTGGACGCTGAGCAGGTGACAATGCCTAGCATTCCTTGCACATGTGTCAATTTTGCCTCTGTGCTTATACAACAGGGCAGTGCCTCATGAGCAGCAGCCATGTTGACTCATTCAAAACAGTGCCATCAGAGGACACAGCTGTTAACTTTTGAGTTCTGCTTCACTCAGTTGGCCTGCTTGATTTATCCAGACGAGCTTTATTACATCATCCAGACAAGGTAACGTCATCCCGATAAAGTCTGTAAGATTGCCAGCAAGACTGTCACAGCTGATGTTCTGCAGCATAGCATTCAGGGACAGGCAGATCATTGTACATGCACACTGTTCTGGTGTGCCTATCCAAACCTAGGCCTCTACATGCAGGTGGCAAACATGACTCACCTGGGCAGGCCCCCAGCTGGTCTCACCGGTCACTCTGCTGCCAGTCATGTAGGCATGCTTGTGGGGCTTGCCAACCACAGCTGGGGCTACACTGGGAAACTCGCATGCTCTGTTAGTGACCACTGGAAGACGTTGCACCTGCATGCATGCATGCAAGCATGAGAGGCTGATAACCAGGAACGGTGTTGCTTTGGGCTGAGCTACATCTGTCTTGACGAACAGAACTTCCAACACAACAGGGGCTGCGCAAAGGTGGCTCAGCTGGACAGCCAATGTCCAGTGTCGCTTTGCACGACACAGCTGCTTCTGCTGACTTGCCCAGTGCAAAGCTCACAAAAAGTCAGACTGGCCAGCACCTACATGATACAGTTTACACAGCTGATCACATCACTGGCATCATGACACAATGGCATTCTCAGATGAGCTTGTGTGGCGATAAGAGTCTCAGCTCCCGTAGTCAGCATAGCCGCGATGACTACGTGTAATCACAAGCCAAGCGTCAAAAGCCATGCCAACATGCTGACACATAGACATAGCAGCTGCAAGCATCTATGATGCTGCCCACATGCCTATGACAGACATCAACCAGTGCACAACCACTTGCTGCTTGACCAATCCTTCTGTCAACAACAGGGCAGCCGGCAACAGTCTTGCCTGTACAGGCCTCAGTACCTGTCAAAGAGGCCAACCTGTCGGTGCTGTATCTCTCAAAAACAATTTTTGAAATACAACAAAAAGAGAACTGTGAAATAAGAGAACTATGAAAAGAGAACAACTGATGTGTCGATAAATGCCTTGTCTGACCCCATACGCTACAATCCTGACTCGCACAACTGTTGCAGCAGCTGCAGCTACACTGCTGACTACGCCTTGACAGCAGGGAGCAACAAAGCATAAAAAGGTAAGATGTGACAGACCTGGCCATTTTTGCCATCAATGACAAGGCGTGTAGCAACACCTTTGCCTGGCTGCCTCTCAAAGATGCCAATGCCAGACTCAAAGCTATTGCTGAAATCAATGCCGGTCATGGCCACAGTGTCCACAACAAGCTGCTGGCCACTGGCCTCAAAAGCGTTGGTGTGATGGAAGGAGAAGAAGGAGCTGGTCTCAAAGACAGCGTGAGACCTGGAGCCTGCAGTAGAAGCCAGCGAGTGCTGAATGGGTCACAGGATTGATTGAGACAGTGCTGCCAGAGCCTGGAAGAAGGTGGTTGTCAGAAGACATGAGAAGGGAGAGGAGGGGTGGGGGGCAGGTGGAGAGGGGGTAGGCTGGGGAAAGGAAGTAGAACAGGGAACGGGACAGGGCGCAGGATGGCACATAATAAGGAAGGACAGGACGGCATAGAGTATCAGAGCCAGGAGGGGGGAAGGGGGTGGGTGGGTCTGGGGAAAGCAGGAATGGGAGAGGGCAGGAATGAAGGGAGCAGGAGGGGATACCAGAGGGAGAGACATCAGGCGCCAGACAGGAGAGCGGGGGCTTAGGAGGCGGGGGGGGGGGGTATCAGAGGGGGGGCTGGAATGAGGGGAGCAAGAGGGGATATCATAGGGAGAGACAGGAGGCGCCAGCTAAGAGAGCAGGGGCTAGGAGGGGGGAGGGGGGTGCACGGCACTTATGAGAGGGCCAGGGGCAGGAAAAGATGGGGCAGGCAGGAGGTAATGGAGCAGGATTCTGCTGTAGCATCAGCAACGTCTGCCAGAATTGTATCAGAAAGAAAACAAGCTGCGACTGGGAAGAGGGGGGGGGGGGGGGGGGGTGACACATGATTCATTATGCCGGTAGCTCATAGGCAATCAAAAATTGACGCACTGCACTTTGGTGCAGCAGATTCTGATGCTTCAAGATGGTAAACACGAACTCAGGGCTCAACGGACAAGCTGTGACATTTGGTGGTAAACAGACGCATGCTACCACAGAGTTGATGAGCCTGATTAGGCAATTCTCAGCGCAATACTTCCCCACAGAGATCTAGACTGTCGCAGGCGCCTCTGTACACGCAGCGTCATTGCAGATGTCTGGGGCATATGACAACACATGACATCAGCCATGACATCAGGCGAGGCCTACCAAGAACAGAGCTGTGCTTTCCCGGGCGTTTGATGACATGAATCTTTGTTGGTTTGCTTGGCTGGTACTCCAGGCACTCTGCCAGGCAGGCCTTGGCAAAGGCATATTTACTCAGCAGTTTGCCAAAGTTCATCTTGATTGGGTTCTCCAGGATGACATAGTGTTGATCTGTGACCAGGATGTCATGTATGAAACCGAACGTACCTCCCTGCACATCAGCATGAGCTTGACAGTGTGGTGAGGTGTGCAGTTCAGATTGAGGGAGGCAGTTCAGACATCATGCAATCATTCAACTCAGAAGAGGAAGAAGAACACGATTTCGAGCAGGTCTTGTCCAAGTATGAATACGGTGCTGATATTGTAGGTGCATGCATTGTTGACAAGAGGTACTGTACTACATACAGCGCAACTAGCCAGCAGGCCGTACAGAGTCCTCACATTCATGGTGCAGAAGGGAGGACATAAGGAGGGGGTGGGAGGAGGAGCCGCAGTTGCAGGTACTGGCAAAATGTGACAACCTCAGCTGGGCCATGCAATATCACATGCGCTTTCTGTTTTATACCTGATACACCCTTTGAGCAAGTGCACAAGCAAGTGCACAAGGCTGAAAACACCTGTGTTGATTTGGCACTAGTCCTTGTACCCATGAATGAAAATTGTGTTGGCTTTATGCTTAATACTTTACTTGCCACAGGTGTTGGAAAGTAGCGTACATAGTGATGGTGTTGTCATGACTGATATGGTTAGTATTGTGGCGCGAAGCACCCACTCACCGGCAGCTTAACTTCTTCCTTGGATAGCCTCTTGAACTTGTCATCAAACTCCCAGAGACTGACAACTCCATTTTGTGCCTCTTCTGTGAAATTGAATCCAACCAGCCGGCGAGAGCCATCAGACTCTGTCACAGAGCGGTAGTGTGCACCAAAATACTGCTTGTCAGTGTCAATTGCATTGCCAAGGTTGGTAGTGCCAACTGTCTTGAGGTCATTGTCCAGTTGATAGGGCAGATCCCTCTGCAGCAGCAGCAAGCATGTTGTACGCAATGATGAGCGCCATGGCAAAAGTGCAGCGCCATGGCAAAAGTGCAGCGCATGGCCCTTGGCACAGATGACCTGATACTTGTTTAGGTATGCATGCAGCATGTATAAATAGTAGAGGGCAGTGCAATTCTGAACTGCATTTCCTTTCTTTTGGCAATGTGGTCTACCGCAGTACACAACAAGAGTGATCGAAGGGCTAGCTCAAGAATGACATGGTGTAACAGCATGTTAGCGCTGCCTCATTAACAGCTACGACAGCTTTGTCGTGATGTCAAAAGCTATTCTGCACTTGCAACACCACACATGGGTTTGAAAGGGCTCCAAACTGGAATCAGGATGCTAACCTCATAAAGGGCCAGAAGCTTGTTGCCCCAGTTCAGCACTCCGGTGTTGGCAATGCCCTTCACAGCAAAGTTGAAGGGGTTGAAGAACTTGCCCCCAGAAGGGTTGCCCACACTGAAGGCGCCTCTGTACAGCATCTTGTTGGCGGCCTGCTCCTTGATCATGGCCTCTGTTCTGACATACTTATTCTGGAAGTGCACCTTGCCATCCTTGAATGCAAACTTGCAGATCTGCAATCCACGCACACAGATCTGAGGGAGACAATGCAGGGAGGCAAGAAGAAGATGATGCAGACAAACAAAGAAGGAGATGACAGCCCAGGCCCTGTCTTGATGCAGCTGCAGGCTTTGGGGTGGTGGCCCCTGCTTATCAATACAGGTCTGCATTTCATTTGGCATCATACATCTAGATCTGCAAGAAATTTGGGTTGTCCTCCTTGTCAGCAACAGCAGTGCACAGCAGCAGCAACAGCAAACTGATGCCCAAACATTCTTTTGAGCTGCAGGGCAGAACAGTGGCTACTTCACTGCAACCTACAACAAGACTCAAAAAGCACATGCAGACTTGCCCCCCCACCCTGCCCCGCCCTGCCCTCCACCCTGCCCTCCACCCTGCCTCATCCCACTCACCTTGCCCACCCCAAACGCAGTGTGCTGTACTTCATGACGCCATTGATCCATGTGCATACACAGAAAAACACTTGCAACACCTCACCATGCCATCTCCATCCAGGGGCTGACTGAGAGGCTTGCCCCCTATCTCTAGTAGCCCAGGGCCATTGCGCAGCAGTGTCCCCTCAAGCTCAGCCGGTATAGTGCCTGCAAGGTTCAACGGCAGCTGGTGAGCTGACAGCTGTACTCTGACAGCTGGTTGCATATAATAGAAGGTGGTCGTGTGTGTGGTTTGACACAATCATACACCTACAGCTGCTTTTGTTGATAGACCTGTACCAGCTGAGGAAGGGGCAGTACTGAAACGCAAGTGCAAAGGACCTCAGACAGGTTTGTGATTGTGACTGCTAGTTTATGCAGACAGTGCTGCTCTCTGCAGAAAGCCTGTTCTGTACGCTGTTTGATTGTGCTGCTGCCTTGCCCATCCCAATATCAGACCCACAATACCAAAGTGGGGTTCAGCAATGGTTGCTGTTTGGCATAATTTCATTATGCCACTGGAACCAGCAGCAACCTGACATGCACAGACTTGCAAACCCGAACATAAAGGTTACCTTCAATTGCATCCTGCTCCACCCAAAAGCTCAGCTCCTTGTACTGGGACTTGTACCCTTGCACAAACTTGTCATAATCCTGTTGTGAGAAACTGGTCACCTCCTGCATGACCCCCCTGATGGCCTCTGGTGCAGCAATTACAAAGACAGCAGGACCTGTTGCTGAGGACATTGCATGAGTCTGAAGTGTCCTGGGTCTATTGCCTTGAACCCTTTGAAGCCCTGTAGAAGCAGCAGGCTGAGTGAGTGCATGCTGACGTGCAGTTCAACATGGGAAGAGTCCCAGCTATAGCAGCACATGCTCTCCACGCATGCCTGTTTGCCAATGTGAGCTTGACCTTGAGCTTGAGCACGAGCAAGTGCTCACATGGTAGTGCTAAGATGGATGTAAACCCCAACAATGCAGTTGTCACATATGCATCAGGGCTAGATCCTAATCGATCATGCGGCTGCAGCCCTGTCAAGCAATGCATGCTGCGTCAGAAGCTCATGATCGCACAGGTGGTGTGTCATTGACACGTTCTAATCTACATGCATACCAGTCAGAGTGACTGCATTGCAACCTCTATCTGCAAGATACCGATTACTTACTGTGGCATCCTCCATGTGGGCCAAATGCAAGTACACACAATATAAGTTGTTTTTCAAGCCAGCGAAGACCACACACAACCCTGCTGCACAGGAAAGGTTGCTGTACCTTTCGGTATGTGCCCTGTGTGTACTAGGCAGGCGGGAGCTGCTTGTCGGTGTTGGCCGAGGTGCAAACTAGTGTCGCAGAAAGCAGTGCTGCCCATCATTTGAATAGCACGTTCGGAGACGAGGTTCGGAGAGTTCGGGGAGTCTCTAGCTCGGGAGTCCAATATGTAGACCTCTGTTGTGGCTGGTTGCAATAGCCTCCTGCAGCTCAAGTACATACCAGCGTGACGTGTCTGTGCTGCAGTCCGCGAATGCTGGCCAGCGATGCCTCGCGACGTCCCGCAGGGATATTATGCACGTCGAGATCACCTTCGACCGTTGCGCTGACACACTATGCGAAACTGTGCCTCAATACACATATAGACATGGGCACGTGTATCACATGAAAGCAGGCGATAGCGTGAGCCACGGAACTTTGTGGTCCAATATTAGTCTCAATGAGTAATCGCACTAATTTCGAGCACAATGGCAGGTCCGGTGCCCTCTTGGGCTACACTTCAGGGCATAGCGCAGCATCTCTGAAGTGGTTCCCACAGGTGCAGATCCTGCCCCAGAGCACCTCCTGCTGCCACGTTTACAGATGCTCTTCAACACAGCATTCAGCTCAGGCAAAGTGCCCCAGTCGTGGAAGACTTCGTTGGTCATGCCAATCTTCAACAGGGGCGATGCTACAGACACAGCTAATTACAGACCAATTGCAGTGGGCGAACCTCTCAGTAGATTGTATGCTAGCATCCTGATTCAGCGCTTGGTCGAGTACACAGAGCAGCAAGGCCTCATATATCCCACGTATTTGTAGTGCACTCAAGCAGGCTACAGGACAGAGCACAGCACCGTTCATCAGGCGTTTGTGCTGCATCACGTCATTGACAAGCACAGACGCCTCAAGTCTCTACTGTAACTCTGCTTTGTGGACCTCAAATCTGCATATCACCGGGTGCAGTGGCAACTGCTAACTATGGGATCTCCTTTGCCGGCTAAGTGTACAAGGCGCCATGCTGGGCGCCATACAGTCCTTGTATGATGGGTGCCTGCTCTCCATGAGGGTCACTGGGGACAGCCAAATCCCCTCCATGGGGCTGCCCATCTACTTGGTGTAGCGCCGTGGTGCGTTACAGTTAAGACCTAGGGCAAATGGCTGGTTGGCATCTACTGGTCGAACTTCTCCAACCTGACAGCTGTGGTGAACTGGAAAGTCAACTGCCCCAAAAGGTTAAGGTCCATGGTTCGTCTTGCCAACCAAGTCATTATACTCAGACTGCCGTTGCTATGGCTGAAATCCAGATTCTGCAGATGCGGCTCAGGGAGCTAAGTTATGCTGATGACATTTGTCTCTTGGCTTCCTCGCCGGAATAATTGCAAGCCCTGATTGATGCCTTGGCTGCTTACTGCGCTACTCTGCAAATGGAGATCAGTGCGCCAAAGACAAACTTTGAAAGGTCATGGTGGTGTCAGCCATGCCTGCACCAATTGTGACCTTCACATGCAATGTTGCCATTAATGGCAATCTTGTTGAGCAGGTTGCCACCTTCAACCTGGGACTTCATTTCCATCAGTCAGGCTCTACTGTACACCTTGTCACGCCAATCAAGTCAAAGGCTGGTGGCTCTTGGGCTGCTGTTCAACGGCGTCATTCATTTATTAGATTATTGCTTCAGCGTGGCAACACCATCAGCCTGCATTTGCATTTGTTGCAAGCTATCCTGGTGCCTGTCTTACAGTATGGGTGTCAGGTCTGTGGTATGCATATATAGCCCTCGTGTTGCTGCTGCTAATGATGCTCGTGCTGCATTACAACGCTTAAATGATTACTACCTCAGGACCATTTGCCGCTCAATCTTTTTGTAACGCCGTGGTGCGTTACAGTTATCTAGGGGTATCTCATGGTCTAACTTTTTCAACCCAAAAAAAGCTGTGGTTTACCTGGAAAGTCGACTGCCTCTCACAGTCAAGGCCCGTAGTTCGCAGTTCTTTCATTCATTAATTAGGGGTCTTTGGGCAAACCATGACCATTTGACCAATATTTTGAACTGAAACATATAAGCAAACACTTATAAACATCTAATCAAATTGTTTTTGGTGCACTCATGTTCGTCAGCAGAGTGGCAACGATAGCTGGTCCAGGAGATAAAAGACTGCCACTAGTGCTGCGGCACCGCTAAAACACCCTCTAGCAACATAAATCTGTGTACAAAACATTCATGTAAAAACTTGGCAATGACCCTGGGGTCATGTAAAGCAAAAAAGGAAGTAATTGGCATGAGTACACACATTTTCTGAATCTTCTTCTTCTTCTTCTTGTACACACATAGCCTTCCGAACAAAGATTGCACTGCACACGTTGCAGACCCTTCTCACCGACACAGTGTCAAGGCATTGCCAACAGCGAACTGACTTAAGCTTGTGGTGCTGGGGCAGTCAGTCAGTCTCGGAAGCCGTCAGCATCAAGTTGTTCATGTGTTGATGTGCAAAATCGGTTGTTCAGCCGCGCCAAGGGCATCTTGTTGACCAGGCACAGGCCCTGCGTGTAGCTCGTTGTAACCGTTTCAGTGTGTCGAGCACCTCAGCGAGAAGTATGTGAGCGTGCCGGGTACTTTACTCAGCAACGAGTCGCGCATGCCTCCGCTGCTCGACAAGGAGAACGTCAAGATGACCGACTGCACAGACTGCAACATTTTCCAGTTTTGCCAATTTCTCAAGCTTCTGGGCAAGATCATGATTGTCATGGTCCTGCTAATCGTTGGCTTGACCTATTATGCTGTGATCATAGCTACTGCAGCGCCTGGTTTACACGAGGGCGCTGCTGGGACTGCGACCTGGAGCTTTTTTGTCTTCATCACATTTCACTTCCTGGTATGTTACTATCAGGAGATGTTCCTTAGACACAACAATATGTACTCTACCTATACCGAGACAGCACATTTCGGTTTTGACAGTGTGCATTCCACATGCACAGGTCATAATGCTTCTTTGGAGCTACTTCACCGCAGTTGCAACTGATCCAGGACGGGTTCCACCTGGCTGGCATCCATTCTCTGATGAGGAGGTCTGTCCTGCTTTCCAAAGTCTTGTTCCACACAGTAGAGTGCATCTCCTGCTCTGTTCTGCTTTGAAAGCCCTTTGAGGTCATGCAACAGCATCATCACTGTGCAGCTAGCTTGCTTGTAGAAGCAACGTTTGGGTGTTGAGCCTGTTGCCCAGTGCACATTTCTAGCACATTGTGTTGCAGGAGGCAGCATTTGAGCTTGAGCGCTTGAACTATGCAAGCTATCAGCCGGTCAACAAGTCTGTCAGGCCCCGCTTTTGCAAGAAATGCCAGGTGCAACCTTTTTTGCTGTGCAGCTTCTTCATGCAGGCCAGTACCAAAAGGCAGCAAGATCATGCACGCTTCTGTCCAAAATGGATGCGTGTTGCCTTTAACACCTTTTTACTCATGTGCCATCATTGGTGCCCTGAGGACATGCAAGCACAAGTGTTGTCAGCATATACAGCTGATGATTGTATGATCACAACTGTTGCCACCTAGCGTTACGTATTGACCTGAAAACTGGCGTGAGCACCACAAGCTGGCATGCCTT
>JAYKYS010000143.1:0-66964 GCA_036924285.1 Asterella californica
GCTAGTAGCCTTCAGATAATGAACAAGGCAATTGGCAAAGAAGCTGTTGATGTGCAGGCAGGTCCTCTGGGAGAAGCCAGTCTGCAGTTCACAGTTCCAGAGGGGCTGTTGCTGGATGATGAGGGCGGGTCCATCACAGATGCTGCCCTGGCCCCCAGTGACATCATCACCGCCCTGGTTGCCATCGCTGCAGCCACCATAGACTTGACCGCCAACCACACTAACTTCACCTTGAACAATATGATTGCTTGCTTGGTGGCTACAGACATTCTTCAGGTGGGGCAAGCTGCCATGCTGCTTCTGCATGGCATACATGGTTGCATCTTTGCACTGCAGAAGATGTACCCTATTGGCATTGTTTTGGTTCGCAGCTGATTGCGTACTCACTTGCCAGTCATTGTCAGTAACCCCTAGGATATCAGCTCTGTCCCGGCTTTGCCTCAAAACGCTGTAACTTGTCATCTATGTACTGTGGGTTGTGTGGGTTCTGAAGCGTGACTGCAAAATGCTCTCCCTTCTGGACGCCTTGAGGGGTATTTAGAAAGCTCACTTGGCAGTTCTGCTGTCGCCTTATTTGGCAAAGCAGCCATGCATCTCCGATTATTTTAAACATCGCCCCCCTCCCCCCTCCCCCCTCCCCCTCCCACTCTTTGCCACTGCTTCCCCATACACAGCTGCTCAAATGTCACATGTTTGTTGTTTGCAGCTGTTGGGCTTGAAAAGCTTCAGAACAGGAGCAGTGATGCTGGCAGGTCTGCTGCTGTACGATGTCTTCTGGGTCTTTGGCAGCAAGTCTGTCATTGGGGACAATGTCATGCTGACGGTGGCCACCTCTGACATTGTGTCAGGCCCTACCCGCCTACTCTTTCCCAGGATAGCTGGGGGCACTGGCGAAGCCAGTGACTTCCCTTTTTCCCTTTTAGGTGAGAGCACTCTTCCCTTTGTTGGACGCTTTACCTCCCACTCCTCCAGCTGAACATCACCCTTCAACCACAGCTGCAGTAACATCGGCTAGCAAGCACACTGGTGACAGGGGCCAGAACCCGTTCACAGCCACACAGCTGTAAGCTCCAAACAGGCAACAGGCAAAACAGACCCACATCTCCCTGGGAATTCCCGCAAAACTGGTACAAGCACACTTCAGGCAGTGACCAAGCTCAGCTTCATTAGTTCTTTGCAGCTATGTGCTCCCCACTTCAGCAGCTCTCTGGATTGCAGCTGGTCCCTTTTCAACCTCTGCTGCAGATCTGCATTTGCAGTCTTCAGGCTTGAAACTGTACCAGGTCGCCTCCCATGGCCAAGGTTGTCCTTTGACTGCAATTGTTCTGCTTTGGGTTGGCCCTGCTCTAGACTTGACCGTGCGCCAGCACACAATCAGCTGATAGGCACCAGGGATTGTTATCACAATTTCAGCAAAGCCCTAATCCTGACTACCCTAAGCTGAATTGCCTCTGTTCAATTCAATAGCTGGGCATATCCCTATGCCCTCCTGAAGGTGAAGACGCCATGCATACAATGCAAGTGGTGTGACATCAGCTAGCCATATCACTCAATACTCTGCAGCAGTGCTCACAAAATCCACTGACCAGACACTGCAACCACTGCCATGCCTCTTGAAAGCTTTGTGACAGCGCTGGACACAGAAGCAGCAGTAAAGGCTGGCGGTGCATTTGCACTCTATAATGCTTCTTGCTTCTGAGAGTGAGAAGCTAAAGAGTGTGTCACGTCACAGAGTTCTGCAGAATGTTGTTACTGTATGCCGTCCTGTGTCAAGTTGATCTTTTTGTCTGTCAAGAACACGTGCTGCCTCAGACCAGGATTGGGCGCAAGCTGATAAAGCTGGTCACATGGTGCAGGGCTAGGGGACATTGCTGTTCCAGGGCTGTTGGCCTGTTTAGCATTGAGGTACGATGCTTCCAGGTCTACTAACATGCGTGCCAGAGCAGATGCTGCTGCTCAAGCACTCAAAGGAGCCTTCTCTCAGCTGGATGTAAGCCCTGTCACCTCCTGTCAGTCCTGCTTTGTGTACTTTGTCCTGCTCGGCCCTCTATAGTGATGACACAGCCGAGGGTATTGGTGCTTTGCCGTCTCATGATGAGCTAGATGCCTGCAGGGCACGTTGTGCATGTCTTGTTCAGTTGAAAGCAGTCTGTGGTGAGCAGTGTTAGAAGGTCTATTGTTGCGGCTTGCTGGCGCAATTGTGCCATGCAACAAGCTCTTGTGCTGCTGAGGGGATCAGACCAGTCCATCGTTCACTGCGCCACCAATCGTGCTTGCTGGAGCAACCCTGCATGCAAGGTCACGCAGGCACTGGGTGTAACCTTCCAGTGCTGACTAGGCTCAGATTGGTTGAAGATTGGAGGCTCTATAGTGTTGACTATCTGCTTGCAAAGGACATCCTTTGCGTATGCTCTGAATGACAGCCTCTGGACCGCACCTGCTGGTATCTCTGCCAGCACCTTTACCCAGAACATCGTACACAGACTACTTTGGTAAACAGGACTCTGTACCTGCCAATGAAAAGGCAGCAGCGATGTCTGTCAGGTTCACAGCTTGCATTACCTGGAATGGAGCTTTCAGTGCATGTCTGCAACATTGATGTCTTGAGTATTGGCTTGCGCAAGGTCCTGCTGATGTGATGGTAGGAAGGAGCAACCGGACACCAAATGGCAGAAGCTGGTGCAGAAGCTGCTGGAAGTGCTGTTGACAAAGTGGCTGATGCTGAGCTGGAGCAGCGAGAACGTACCCAGGGAGCGTCAACAAGCGGCGAGCCACACACTGTTTTTGAAGCATCTGATGCAGTCCTACAACAGAGAACATACTTTGTCCCAACCATGGTAACTCATTCCACTGTTTGCGTCTGTAGCGTGATGACGCAGTACATGGTATTGTCTCAACATCTGATGCAGCAACTGATGCATTATGTGGCATTGCCCCAACGTCAGATGCAGCACTGCTCTTTATGACGCTGTCACTGGAGGCCTGGGCTGTGCAGCCACGCAGTTGACACCTGCAGCGCATGCACTTTTGTCTTAAATGCTTTTGTCTTTTTGTTTCTTCCTCTAAGCAGGTCCGTTCACCATCTGCCAGGCTGCTTATGGAGCTTCTGCATTCTGGTCTACTTGTGTCTGCTGCAGCATGGCATGGCGCATTTGCATATTGCAAAGGGCACTCCTGACTTCTGTCCAGCCCTTACACACACGTACACACACCAACAGTCCCCCCCCTCTGGCCCCCCTTCCACCTTCCTCTTCTTCCCACTGTGCTGGTAAACACATGTAGCTATGTCATAACCAATGATATCAAAGCTAGCACATAGTGTAAAAGCTGGCTTTGTTCCGCAGGCAGCATATGTCATCGGTCTAGGCATTGCATTTGCTGCGAATGCTGTCACAAAGCTAGGACAGCCAGCTTTGCTTTTACCTTGTTCCCGCACATTCACGGCAATCACACTGACAGCAGCATCAAGAGGTGAAGTGGCGCGGCTTTGGAATTACACTGATGCAAGTTCAGTCTCACCAATGAGAAAACCAAAGTCCAAGGCGTCGTAGCATTGCCATTGAACTGCAAGTTCATGTTCAGAGCTGTTGACTACCTACTGCTTCTGAAGCAAGTGCTGATGACACACAATGATAGTCTGGACTGTTTCAGGCAGCTCACTGCTGATCAATGCAATGTAGTGACCTGTACTTGGTCGCAGCTATGGTTACAGATACATCAGCTGCACTTCATTGTGTTTACATCACATGACATGGTGTAAACTTTGGACAATGTATGCACCGGCTTGTCCAATAGGTATGCACACCAGCAAAGTCATAGGGCTTGATGAGCTCTAGCCAAGGCTTTTACAAACTGCAGCAAACCTGCTGTTGCAACCTCAAAAGTGGTGTTCTTCACTTTCTTCCCAGGAAGAAGGGAGTCCCTCAATTGAACAGATGCGCCTTACAGTGCCACTTTTCACCTTATGACCTGTTGTTTTGATTGCAGTGTAACAGTTATACATAAAACCAGCTTTTGTGCTCCTTTTCTGGAAGTCACACTCTCACTTCACAATCCTGACAAACAAGTTTGACAATACTGTTGCACCATTTCTGTTTGGCACTAGATATTTATAACACCATTACACTGCTCCTAATCCGACACATCAACGTACTGAAACTACAGGACCTCATCATGACGTGTTCAAGTTGCTACAGCACTACGCATAGACATACTTGACTTTTGACCAGTGCCAACCGTCACACTGCTGCTAAAATTTTGTTACTTATACCAAGAATCCGCATTGATACAAGTGATGCTGGTATACAAAAGGGCAGCGGAAACAGCAAGCATCCCACAGTTCCGCCACAACAGCTTGCTGACCTTTGCTGAAGGGATGACAACAGACTTGAGATCATTCGTCAGCAGGAAGAGGCGGTGAGACACAAACACATACACTGCAGACAAACAGCAGCATTCAGAAGGGTGCCATGAAGTTAAATGTGTGCTATACAGTATGGTGCCATCAATTGCAAAACATACTGCACAGTGAGAGTCAGCTGCAGCATGCTGGCCTGTGTTGAATTCTGCAGTTGCACCAGAAATTGACTGATTAGCCAGTACCACAAACAACATATGCACATGTTACAACTTTGAATTCATGCCAATGCATGCATGCCGCCCATGGTTGCTGCAAGATATGACCGGCAGCTTGCTGTGACACTCATCAAGGCACACAAACCAAACGACAGGACGGCATACCGGCTGTAGATGCAGCAAAGTTCAGCAATGGATAGCTCTGTGGGAAGAAGGTCAACAACATCTTGGGCTGGCCATTTGGGACACCAGTAGCTAGCCATGTGTGGAACTGGGAGATGTAAGTCTCCAGTGTGATGCAGCCCAGCCAGCCAAACAGGCTCAAGGAGAAGTGACGCATGGATGGAGTTATGTTGCGCAGCACAATCCACAGGGTGATGGGGATCCATGATGTGTAGGGATGGACACGGTTGTACTCACGCTTTGGCAACAGGTAGATGAAGTGGTACCAGGCCGCAAACAGGGCAAGGGTCACTGCAAGGACATGATCAACTGTCAGACCGTATGCCATCTGGAGTGAATGGTCAGGATAGTCTTGATCAGACTAGTAGGCATAAGCTCTTGCAACAGGGGTGTCGGGCAGAAAGCATGAATGAACAGGGCAGTTCAACATGGCATAGCTCCGTCCAGCACATCCCAGCCCAGCACAACACAGCACAACACAGCATAGCAGAGCATACTGGCTCAGCTGGACATGTATGAAAGCAGTGGCAGAGCCAGGCTGATACACATGCGGTGCTGATTGTGCTCTGCCGCGACGTGTCTCACAAGGAGCTACTGGGGAAGGTTATGCGTGATAGCTTGACTTTATGCAAGGGATGTTGAGCACAGCACAGCACAGCACAGCATGAAATGCTGCCGTGTGCGCCAACACATGCGTCAACAAAGGGCAGCGGAGGACTGCAAGGCACATTGAAGACTGGTGTTGTGCTGCCCTGTGTTATTGTGTGTATTGACTTGAATTGCAATCTTTCAGCACATAAGAAAAATCGACCAAAAAGTATTGGCCAAGCGACATGCATCATCATCTCTTAGTCATGCTCATTGTGCTTGAAAGACTTCAGCACTGCAAAGATTGAGATACAAAAGCGTAAGCTCACAAATGTGTCGCGCCTACAAACCCATATCTTGAAGCAGCACATTCACAAGATGACTAATGTCAGAAGCTAGCCTGACCTGCAATGAGGGCGGTTCTGGTGAACACGCGCGCCCCAATAGCAAATTTGTCAATGCGCTGCAGGGCTGCTTCAAAGCGTGGGTGCAGGTAGGCAAACAACATACCGTGGATCCAGACATACCGGTCCAAGGAGGATCTGAAGTACCACTCTGCAAGACATGTGGCAGCCAATTGAGCACACGTAACCATTGATTTGAGTTGATGTGCATAACGAGCACCAAGGCCTGATACATCAAACTGGCAAGGACTGCAGTTTGAACGGACAATCACACTCCAGCTTCAGACCTGGTGTTGCCTTGAGGGCACACTCTTGCAGGATTTGTAATAGCGTCTGCAGCACACACTGCTGCTAGCTCCTGACCTTTTCAGAGCAGAGCTGGGGGGCCAGTCAGGAAAATGTTGTGCATGGTGTATTGGCAATTTTGACTCATGGCTATATAGGCCACATGCAGCACAGATCTGAAAGCGCAGCATGCACTCTGCAATTGAGGCTATGTATATGTAGCATCAGGGTGAGGCATACTTGATGCCCACCTACTTACCGCTTGACAGCGGCCACTATGCTTCAAAGTCAATCAATCAATCAATCAAGCAAGCAAGCAACCACCCACTGAATATGCAGCGTGGATATGCTTGCAAGCACAGATTCACACAGTCACGCATCTGACTGAAAATCATATGCATCTTGATCACCTGTTTGCCAGTCATATGCTGCTCAATGAACAGAGCCTAAGGACAACTCAATCAGCAGGCAACGATCAGCAGTTGATGAACGCTGACCATGAAGAAGATCATCAGTGGGTTTGCGAGGGTCAGAGTATCCCATCAACCATGTGACGGGACTCCAGATAGCATAGAAGACTGGCTTGACATCCCAGCAGACAAACACAACAGCCACACAGCCCAAAAGTCTGCATCCAATGTCACAAGGTGCAGGCAGAGTGTGCATCTGGTTGCATGCACTACAGACAGACATGCACACAGATGTGCAACACAGACATGCAACACAGACAGTCAGAAATGCAACAAAGACACATAAACATGCAAGGGGTTCAGTACAGGCATGCAAGCAAGTATGTGTACTGAGCATGCCTGCATTGTTTTCCAAAGCTGCTTCACAGCTATTCATAGCAACTGCATAGCCACTGAAGCATGCAGCATGGGAATCATGTAAGCCATGTCAATGCATGCCATACTTTGGATGATTGTGATGGTGGAATGCATGTGCTGGTACCATGCATTAGGACTCTCTGCTTCCTGGTCTACCTTCTCTATGTTTACTGATGTATACCTTGCACTTAGACATGCTGCCTGAAAACGAAGGGGGAAGAAGACATGGAGGGGGAAGAGGAAACGGGGGGAGGGCTGCAAGGGGCGGACCATGTTGACAGCTAATGGGGTGCTTATAGCTCGTTTACCATCAAATCATGTTGGTGTGTAAGGACCAATGAAGTGTCATGTGCAGTGCTTACTTGCATGTGATGCCAAGGCTGGAATTGTTATATCTATGGCCCAGGCCCAAGGCTGCATAGACCATGATGGTGAAGAGGGTGTGCATGGGGCAGATATAGTACAGCATGTAGCTGTTCTGCAGGGTCACACACACCAGCACCACCAGGAAATTCAGGCGCCACATCATCTGACAAAACCTGCATGCCGCCTTTGAGGGTTGCATGCAGGTTCTGATTCAGCATACCACCAATAGCTTCCAATACCCCGACAGCTTCATCACTATTCTGCTGCACCCCTTGGTGAATGCATTATCGAGGCAGCAAGCAAAGGCATCCCCAAGCAGTGGCATTCCACCAGGCAAGCACTGAATTGATAAACCATCGAGTGTAGTTTGCTGACTGCAGCGATGTGCAAGGCGGCAACATGAGTATGATGGAAGGACCAACACAATGCAGCGATGTGTGTACAAGAGTGCACAGCATGGTGGAACCTTGCACCTGATCTCTGGAAGAGAGCTGTGCAGCAAGTTATGCTGTGTTGTGCTGCAACTTGCAGGAATGTCATCACAGAAAGCATCCACTTCTATCTGGTTGGGTGTACTCACCTTGCAAATGCAAAATCGCCTGTTTTGTAGTAGTAAGTGAAGTTCCCAAAGCCGGTCATCCAAACATAGCCAGCAATGAAGACCCTGATTGCATTGTACACTTCCTTGGCCTCAAAGTAGTGATACAACAGGAACAGAACCTACACAAGGGAACAAGCAAATACTGTGACTTGGTGGTATGTGAGAGCCCAGAACAGCTGCAAAGAGGAGACAGGAGGAGGGAGGGAGGAGGAGAAGAGGGCATGTTCCAGAACCTCAAAAGGTTCATGCTGCAAAGCACACACATGCCTTGCTTCATGGACAAACCAGCATCACTAACAATGAAGGCACTCCATCACTGGTGATGACACTCACAATAGAGGGTAGAGAAGACAGTAAGAGGTATCAGGTGCACATGCAGCAGGCATAAACTTGGGGGGGGGGGGGGGGGGGGATGGGGCAGTGGGGTCAATGAATGTGGTCATGGGTCACACAGAGTGGCACTGGCCTCAAGTGCATTCAGGCGTTGAGACCCTATCTTCTGACCTATTGATGACATGCATGCTTTCGCTTTGTTGCACTATCGAGGAGCGGGGTAGGGAAATGACCTGCATCCACCCCTTCCATTCTTCTGTCTGCTGCCTGTTGAGCAGCACAGCCACTCTGCAGGGCTTCAGGGAAGTGAAGAATGCAACAAGGGCGAGCACCAAGAAGATGAAGCCTAGCACGTCCCTGCTGTAGCTTTTGGTGCCATAGGGTAACAGACTGGTCCTGTCTGCCACGTAAAACCACAACAGGATGGTGCAACACTCCACCCTGTGGCATCAATGTGACAAGTCTTGCTGGTTGCTGTACTAAGACAGCAATTGCGCACTGTATACTGGAGCTCCTGTTGAGAGACTGAAGATGCAAAGTTTTTCCGTCATCTCTGTTCTGTTCCGTACAGACGCACACATGAGCTTCCACATGGGCTTCTACATGATCTCCCACATGAGCTTTGACTGGGGATGTGTAAAGGTCTAGCTGATGCACTTCTTGGTGTACTTGACAACATGCCACAAGTGGAAGCATGTACTGCCGACAGCACTAGATTATAACAGCTAGGTAAATAACACTGTTTAACAGCGTCTGAAGGATTGTCAGCAGCTGCAACTTAGGCTGGGGACATGCCGGCTTTCATGAAACATCCCAAAGGTTGGTGGCAGGTAAACAAAGCTGCAAGTGTTGGAGCAATAGCAGGGTATTGTTGAACACTGGCATGGGTGCACAGCTGATGTGCGCAATGCAGCATAGCCAGCAAGCAAAGCAACAAGCAGCGTCGCAGTTGGGTTTTGCACATGATTGACCACAAATGGCAGGCAGCTGTGCATGTGTGCATTGGCTGAGTATGTGTAGGTGGTAGCAGCTGCTTACACTGCTTTCAGTGCCCCCTTGCACTCTACAAGAGCTTGACGATCCAGCACCAGACATCTGCAACCAGACATAGATGAGGCTTTGCATGGTGTAAGGCAAGCATTTGTCTGTAGAGGTGGGGATTGACATTGCCAAGTTGCAAGTTTATCAATATACCTGACAAAACCACTTCCTGCTATGCTTGTGTCCGGCACAACATCCTTGCTGGTGTTTGACTGCAGTTGCAGCTCAATTTGGCTGACGCCCAGTGGCTGCATGACAGGTGGCGATTCCTTGCCTGGTCCAAGTTCTTCATCTTGTGAGCTGGACCTTCTGCCGCGTCTGCAGAGCTTTCACAGCAAGTGTAGGGTGCAAGGCGCATGACATATCGAGCGATGCAAAAGGTGCAGCGCACCTATTATAGTCTACTAACTCTGCATAAGCCCAGAGGACCAAGAAGCCAGCATAAGTCAAGAGACAAGCGATCTGGCCAGGAGAGACCGTTGTTCGCAGGTCGGGCTGGACGCCTGCCAGCCCAGCGGTGCGTGTAGCAACACCCTCCAGCTTCCGTTCTCAACTCGAAAAGCAACGTGGTATTGCCAACGGCGTTGACGGCTTCTCATGCACTGCAACAGATTGTGTCTTGTGTATGTTGAGCAAGAAGGCAACAGCTGAGCGCCAACTCAACAAGCAATGCTCCTGTTTATGGCAAATGTACAGATCAGCCAAATCCGCTCGTCCGAGATTTGTGCAGCTGAAATGTGCGTCCAAAGTCTTGGAAGAGGGGTTTGACCACCAGCGAGCTTTGAGTTGTAGCTCCGAGACCAGTAGTGTCGGGCCGTGGGCAACAAAAACAGAAATATCGTCCCAAGGAGAGTCTCAATGCGCCAAGCAAGCTGCTATCTGATGAGCGGAGCTAGTCGCTGCGCGACTTTGACACAGTTTGACAAAGAATTTTTTTGCGTGGGCCGTACACCCTGAACAACCTTTATGCGACGGCAGCTCGAACGGGAACGGTGCACAAACCCAGCAGCGAAGGTGTGACCTGAGCTTGCTGCGCGCATTTGAGTAGCTTCTTGCGCTACGTCTGCCACGTTATTTCTAGAGAACACATTCTATATTTCTGAGCTTGGTACACAAGCAAGGGAGGCATTTTTCACAGACGGATATGCCTGGAGTACACAGTCTTTGCGGGACAGGATGGTCAGACTGCACGGCATAGGCGTCCTGCAACAAGGCACCGGCTGCCTACTGAATCTCAACGACAAAAGGATGAGTGTTGAACAGCTACACGATCTCACATTCTGTCCGCAAAAATAACAAGGTATGCTTCTTGTTCCTACTTGTACAGCAGCTTGCAAAATGCATGCATAGGGTGCATTCTACAAAACCTCGCCCATCACAAGGCATGTTGTGGTTTGCATGTGAGCTTCTGCTTGTCTTTCCGAGGCACAAGCTTTAACTGCCGCAGTCCTGTTACATAGCTGCGCAGGAGGTGGTCTATAGCATGATCAAGGCTGTGCAGGGGCATGTGCCTGAAAAAAGAGCAGTAGTACTACACCCTGCAGGTGGCTATCAGAAGCTGCTGCAAGCTGCAATCACTACTGTTTGACTATCTGGGACACTATGCTTGTGCCCGTACACATTGCCTGGCTGGTGTCCACTTTCTGAAATTCTGCCAGAGCCACCTGTTTCTGCGACAGTATTTGGTCAGCGCAAATCATTCTTTGCTCAGTGTGTGCGCATTTGTTTTTCGGCACGGTGTAATATAGATTGCTAGGGTTTATGCTGCTGATTTGTAGGTGCAGGTGTGGTTTCATGGAGTGATGACTGATCAGTTCAATGCGTTTTAGAAGCTTGTGTTGGAATGAGCAGCAGATGTTTCTTGCGGCCAGCAGTTACATTGTGTTTCATGATATGGGGAATGGTTTACTGACAATAGCAGAGCTTGTTAATCACAAAACAAGTACAGTGACTGTCTTGGTAGCATTCAAGCTTGCTTTGAGGGCCACACGAGAGTGACGGTGCTGTACAATGGCAGTTGAAACGGAAAAGCATCTCTTGGAGGGAGAGAGGGGGCGGCGGGAGGCTGAGGGAAGGCATAGGCAGTGGAAGTCTTGAATACATCATGGTGGCAGTGTGTCTAGACCTCAACATGTGTAATTTCCAACTTCCTACCACCGCTGGCGTTACTTCAACGTCTTCCGCTCTCTGGAATAACTCTGTGCTTGCGGTTAGACTTGCTTGTTGTTGCCTGTCTACTACAAGGGCAGTGTGGGGGAGTGACTGGCTTTCCAGTCATGACGTGGTGAACTATACCAAACCATGGCTACAGAATCAGAGATGATGGTCTTGGTCACACAAGGGCTGAGTTGGAGTATTGTATTGGACAAGATGGCAGCAGGAAGAGAGGGATGAGCTGATCAGATTGCGGTGACTACTGATTAATTGGCACATTTGTCATCGTCAGTTCTAGACGACTTTTGCCATTGTCTTGGTCGAACTTATGAACAAGTGACAGCAATATTGCTGCATATTTTTGGCAGTGATAGCATGGCAGTGTGGCATTCTGACAGTATAGTGGAATGAGCTGGAAGCTCCGAGACCATTGCTCTGCGCCCAAGTTGCTTGTACCAAAGAGATGCAGCGGTGACATCGCAGCTCCTTGGTTCGGTTATGCTTCCGGCACAGGAAGAACCGACCGCTGCAGTGAAGGGAGAGTTTGGGCAGCAGTTCCTGCACGCAGCCAACATCAGGAGCAACTTTACCATTATAAGCTTCAAGTAAGCGTGTGGTCGGGTTCTCGTCCAAACCATCTTGAGGATGTGTACAAGACAACTATTGTCAACTGCAGTCGAGTGTTTGCGTCTTTGATTGCGGGCTTGGCGGCAGGCGTGCTAGGAGTGACAGGCTGGGGCGGGTTTATTTACTATTTTTTTGTGCACCTCCTGGTAAGAGGTCGCCATGAGCATGCTGGACCAGCACTCGACTGTGGAAGCTTACCGCTTCTTGATGCTGCAGCTTGGTGTGCCATTATACCTCAAGGCTCAAGGGCGACCAACTGAATATCTTCAGTCAGGGTGATCATGTACTGCTTTGCCACCCCTAATTCAACAGCAGCGCATGATGCTGACAGGGTATTCCCAGCTTTGCAGGCGATCAATCTGGATTGATGAGGTGTTCACCAGCACCTCGCTGCTGACCTTCATTCTGTTCTGGACTTTGACACACAACTATGTTCACCTGTTCTAGGTGTGACACTTTGTACTTGTATGCAGCTGTGGCGATTTTGCTTTTGTCCCTAATGACATCATTGCCGAAACATCATCTTTGCATTTATCTGCTGCCTTGTTCATCCTGCCATCTACTGCTGTATTGCTGCATGAAGCTGTATTGTGACATTGGCATACTGAAATGCAGTGCAGCCACAAAGATGGCTTGGGTAGTAGTTCTTAGGCTGCAGGTTGGGTGTTTGAGTGCAGGACAATCTTGAACAAGCAAGATGTTGCTTGGCAACAACTCTCAGCCACAGCACTTATGCATGCTAGACAAAGCCTTTAGAATGGACCAAGTATATCTCCAGTTCTTGACACGCAGAGAGCCAGCTGATTGTCAGATGTCATGATGAGGGGAAGTAGTGCTACAATGCAATTATGCACCAGTCAATCTCAGTAACATGGATAGAACACCCTGTCACACTGTGATGACCACATCAGCATTCAACAAGTTGTGAATCGCTTCAACAAGTTCAACGTATCACATTTTATATGCAGCGGTTGCACGCATCTACAGCATATTATACTCAGTCTTAAATCTTTGAAAGTCACTCAACTAGTGCGCATGGTTTATGCATGTTGTAGTTGGGTCAATGGCCTCAAGCAGGACTGCAGTTGTTGTTGCTACTTGCCGAAAACGCCTTTGCTGGGCCCCTACTCATCCGTCACAAACAGGTACAAGGTGTAGTTTACGGTTGGTTTGACATACACGGAGCACGATGATCAAATGACTGGGCAGCGTCGCAGTTTCATGACTCACGAGGCATTGTTACCACAGAGTGTTGTGATCAACCTCTACCTACCTGCTGTTAAGGACCCTCGATGGAAATGGCCTAACTAGCTGACAGCCAACTGTTTGCCGCCGCATCGGTTTTTTGGGCCACCACTTGCGATAGCATCATGACAGTTACCCGCAGATGCGAACCCACACAGGCCAAAGCATCTCATCCCGGAAGCAGCATCGCAGAGTCACTTGCGCCAGATCAGGATCTGAACTTTGCTCAAGCGACAGAAAAGGTTCGGTCTTGGGCGGAAACTCACGGCACTGGCGACCGAAGGGGTGTCTGGGGTATTAGCGGAGCAGCTGGAACTGCTTTGTCGGTAGTGGGTACCTTGGCACTGATGGTCTGTTGTCCAATGTTTGCCATCTACATGTAAGACCCCCTCTGCTGGCTCTGCAGTCTGCTCGTGTGCTTGTGATCAACGCTGAAACGCTCGAGCTGTGGTCCAGTGTAGTCAAGCAATCAGCACGTTCTGCAGGTGGTTCACATTCACGCAGCTGGACGGATCTGTCAGAAAGTTCGTGAGTTATGCACAAACTGAAGGTCTGCAAGGTCTGTGGCAAGCATGGCCACAGCCAAGCCTTGAGGCTTGGGCAATCCTGCTAGCATTTGGGTCCTTTGAAGCTCTCTTACAGCGTTATGCGCCAGGCAAAAAATTTGATGGTCCAATCACCCCCAATGGCAACACCCCTGTCTACAAGGTGATTACCCTAGCTGGCAGCAAAACAAATTTGTGTAAATGCCCTCTGTGCTGAGCCCCCATGAACTGCATGGCCTCAGATACACCTCTGAGCTGATCAGCTATTCTGCATGCAGGCTAACGGCGTAACCAGCTATTTCATCACACTGGCAGCATTCCTTATTGCCTGGGGGTAAGCTACAGTACCGGCGCCGCAGCATATACAGCATTACGCTGTTCCCAATCACTCATGGTGCTTGCTTGTAGGTCTGGGCTTTGGAACCCTGGCAGAGTGTATGATCTGTTTGGTGAAATGTTGGCGGCACTCAACACCTTCAGTCTTGTTTTCTGTGTTTTCCTTAATGTCAAGGTAAGCCACCGTGTTTGCAGCTGCTACTTCTGCTCATCATTATACATACAAGGTCCTGTGTGTATGTTCCTGCTGCCATGCTATAAGCTACTGTTCAGAATCAAGCATTTTGGCGTATTTGGGTCTTGCCTGAGCACTTTTTCACTCGAAACAGCACTGTTGCTAGTGTGGCCTCCGATAATGCAGGGCTATATAGCGCCGTCCAGCTCAGACTCTGGCTCTACTGGCAGCTTTATTTACGACTTCTTCTGGGGTAAGCATTGCCTCACCTGCAGCAGCTTGCCCTGGTGCTGCATATCTTCAGCTCTATTTAGATCATAGAATACATTGCACTATCTGTAGTATTGAGTGCATTGCTGACTGGTTGGGTGTATGACACCCTAAAGTTTTCTGTTAGCCCATTGCAGAGATTACTCAACTGTAGTTCTGAAGGTGGACATCACTGCTGCAGAATGTATTCTTGCACATCACTGTCTTGCATTCACCTGCTTTGTTTGTCCTGTGCCTTTCTGTTGCTGCAAAGGGCTCTTTTGTTTGTTACATGCTGTGCTCCTATCTTTTGTCGGTATGCTGCCTGCATTGCTTCTTTGTGTTCGCTAATCAATGCAGCCACTGGTGCTGGGCACAATGATCTGCTGACAGAACATGGTGCCATTTCAGGATGTGCCTGTCGCCCCTGAATAGTTGCCACGTTGAGGGTGTTGTGAGTGCTGGATGTCACGCCCTGTCTCCCCATGATTGTGATGATAGTGCAATAAAAGCTAGACTCTGCCAGGGATTTCTGCCAGCAAATGCCCTTAGTGAACAATGCCCCAGCCCACCTGCAGTATCACTTGTTATTGTGATAAGCCCTAAGCCCTCAGAAGATGCACCAGCCTTGGTATACTTACAGAGGGTGAAATTTACACCAAATCCAGCTGCAGTGTGTTTGTGTCACTTACTCAGTTCATGTACCCACAGGGTTATCGCCATTGTCTTGATGGTCATTCACCAGGTCATTGCTTACGGCCTGGTGAGCACTCCTCAGCTTCATGTTGCATTTGACTGTCAGGGTCCCACTGAATGTTGTGTGCGGGTGCAGGCATGGAACTGTACCCCAGGCTGGGCAAGAGCTTTGACCTGAAGACCTGGACCAACTGTCGCATGGGCATGATGGGCTGGGCTTTCTGGATCCTGTGCTTCGCTGTGAAGCAGTATCAGAGCTTTGGGCACGTCAGCAATGCCATGATGGTGTCAGTGTTGCTCATGGAGATCTACATCTTCAAGTTCTTCCTGTACGCTCATAGACCTCATGCAGTGGCAATGCACATGCTTTCCTGGGTGTGCTGCTTCTTGCCTGGTTGCATGACATGCATTCAGAGCTGAAAGCACAAGGCCTGAGGACAGGTAGAGCCGCAATGGCCTGAGTAGTGCTGTGCAAACAGCAGCAGCACTACCGCATCAGACCATTGATGCTCTACCTGTCCTCAAGCCCTTGTGCTTTCAGCTCTCATGTGTATCATGCAACCGGATGATTAGTCATCCTTTTCGTCTTGAAGACAGTGCTGCAGCTGGCTAGGACCTGATCCCGACTTCCACGCGTTGTCAACAATCATGCTCTTGTCAGCTCTGCCTGCTGTACGTAAGGTCTGTGCGTGTGTGTGTGTGTCCAGGTGGGAGACCGGGGTACTGGCGATCCATGGACATCATGCATGACCGTGCTGGCTACTATATCTGCTGGGGATGCCTGGTGTGGGTGCCAGCTGTGTACACCTCCCCTGCAATGTACCTCACCATGCATGGAGTCGACAACCTGTCAAGCGCAGCAGCAGTGGCCATTGCCTTTGCTGGCACTGCTGCAATCTACATCAACTATGACTCAGACCGGCAGAGACAGGTGTGGCATTGACTTTGTGGTGTGGAAGCTCATTGGGAACTTGCAAATTGCATGGGAGTGTTGTGTACGTAGGTGGTCGACATGCATGAAGTAGAATGCAAGTCCTGACATAATGCCAGACTCCATCTGGTTTGGCTGCGCTAGGTGCTTTGCTTTCATGCATCTGTCTGCTCAATCAGGGTTGTCTGTCTGTTCACTCTATCAGGTTTGCTGGTGCCGGTGGTGACATGTGTTGGCGTGTTGTGAGCTCCGTAGGTACTGCACTGGTGGGAGCACTTGCCAGCAGGCTTCACATGTCAGATCACATTGCTGGTTGTGTGTTGAGCTGCTGGCTCTGCGCTTTGCGCTTGAACAAGTTGGACATGTGACCGGCAATGCTCTGCCTGGCATGGCAGCCTTTCTCTGATCGAATTCTTTAGTGAAATCATACAGCGCCCAGAAGCCTATGTCTGCCACAGGTCCATGGCACACTGGCTCGTCAAAACAGTAAAGTGATGGTGGATGGGTTTGCTGCAGGTCTTCAGAGCCACTCATGGCAAGGCCCATGTATGGGGCCAAGCTCCTTCCTTTATCACAGCCAAGTACACCACAGGAGATGGCCAGGAGAAGACCTCACTGCTATTGACATCTGGTAAAGCCTGTAGCATCATCTGCTGCTTTGTGACTTGGAGTCGTGAAACAGTCGCATGTCAGGTTATCCTGTTGTGAGTCTTGCATGCAAAAGGAGCAATAGTCTGCGCTTTGCATACTTGCTTTGTCCTGTCCTTTTCGGTGACTACGCAGTAAGACTTCAATACAGTGACAGATGATACATGTTGAGTTGCAAGACTCCTGCAGCGCGTGGAATGCAGCATGGATTGTCTTGTCTCTCACCTCACTAAACTTTTATATGCTTGACAGTATCTTCACAGCAGCACAAGAGGGTACAAGTGAATGTGCCAAGAGTCCTGAGCAGAGCTGCTGCTGTGTCACAAACCTGTGTTTGAGTCACAAGACATTATAGCATTGATGTCATTGGCAGAAAGGCCAATGGCTCATCAGGTGTGTGGATTTGTGCAGGATGGTGGGGGTCTGGCTCGGCACTTCCATTACTTGCCAGAGCTGCTGGCAGCATTCTGTTGGACTGCTCCTGCGCTGTTGGGGCAGTGCTTGCCTTACTTCTATGTTGTGTTCTTGACCCTTCTTCTGACAGACCGAGCGTTCAGAGATGACACTCGATGCGCCTCCAAATATGGCAAGTATTGGGCGCAGTACACCAAATCTGTACCTTACAAGATGGTCCCATTTGTTTTTTGAGTGGTCAGTTCTGAGAGGCTGTGCCGTGCTCAGGCAATTCTTGCAATTCATGGCTAGAGAGGCAGAATAGACATTTTCCAATACCCTTTGCTGCTGTACATCAACCTTGTCATGTACTTTTTGGTGGGACAGAGGAATGTTGATGCAGTTTGAGGTTGAGAAACTCAGTCCCTTATTCTTTTGTCCGATGCCTGTATGCATAGGTTGCCTTCGTTGATGCAGGTTGAACAGTCGTTTCACAGTGGCATAGGTAGTTATTTAGATATTGCATAAAAGGCTTCCTGCAGAGGCTGCTTGATGTAGGAAGCTCGTGATGTTTAATATTTTGCGTAATGAATTGGCACCTGTGTGAAGTCTTGTTGGTCGTGCATTGCACCTGGCACTTCTCATAATCCAAGATGTGACATGGATGCAACCGCTTCACGCTGGACCTCCGCACTGCGTTCCGTGTGTGCTCTGAGGTGCCGTGACCCCAGCACACCGTTGTTTCTGTTGCCCCACCCTGCCTGGGCTTGATGCACCCTTAGCATTGATCGACTACTACCCAAGTAGGGATACTAACAAGGAACTCCACACGATGGCTCAACACAGCAAAATAGTATACTGATTCTGTGTAACACCCATCATACTGGAATCAAGATCGATAGTGCCATATGCACAGCTTGGAGGCCAGTCAAAAGGCCTGTGATCTGTCATCTTGCTACAAGCACTGCTTTCTTAGAAGATGATGTCCTGGCCAAGGACTTGTCAGGACTTCCACTATCACTAACCTGGGCTGTCAAGCTTTGACTGGACTGTCTTCTGCTATCATTGGACATCACACTGACTGGTTTAGGGACAAGCTTTGTCTTTTGGATGAAAGTTGCATCCAGCTTGTTTTTGAAGGCCTGTGCGTTTTCTTCCTGCATGTCAAGCCATGCTTGGATAGAATCTGCCAGGGCTCTTGCTCTGCCAGGAAACCTGCATTCAGAAGCAAAGGGCGCTGACAGTGCATGGCACCATTGCAAGGGGGGCACCTTCTGATGATGCTGAATGTCTGATCCACTGTCAAAAAAGATTGGATCAAATTCCAAACTACTTGGGAAAATGCATACTCACACATACAGGAGAGCACAGGCTATCATTGTTTTGTGAGCACAAGTCCGCTGACACAAGTGACAATGAACCTGATGCTCCTCTCAAAGACTGAACAAAAGTTTGCTGGTGGTGAGCAACAACAGCAGTCCTCACATCCTACCTGTAAACACCCCAGGCACATTTCAGAACAGACCAAGCAGCCAGCACTCTCATGGATCAGTTGGCAGTCGCATTTGCCAAGCCTGTGATGCAAGCTGATGCATGACAATGATCGCTTGAGCAGCATGAGTGACTGCTCAGAGTGCGAGGCAGGCTGACCTGGCACCCTCACTAGGCTCCAGACGCAGGCGGGATGATTTGTCAATGCGGGTCAGGTACTGCCGTATGTCTAGGGTGTCCCAGTACCGCCGCTGGCACATGTTGTGCAGAAGCTGTGCGTGCATGCCTGGGGCAGAGGCCATCACCAGTGCTACACCTGAGCACCAAGCAAGCAACTACCACACCACACTGGGACAACACTAGCTACACTCAGCTTCGCTTCTGCAAGATAGAGATCATGGGCTGCTATACCAATCAAGCAACTTGCACTTGCACAGAGGTAGAAGATGAATGGAGAATGGCCAAGCTGAAGCAAGGGGTTTACATGCAGAATAGAGGACACTATGTACACTATCCCTGTCATGTGAGCACTGTTCCTTTAGCCACTGGTTGCAAGTCGTAAGCCTGCTCACAACTTCCAGCCAGGCAGTTGAAGCTTTCTGTCACCTGCTTCTGGCTGTGTATGCTGTAGTCCTGAAAACGGCTGCACTTCAATGGCTGCTGGGCTACGAGCCTCACCAGGAGCTCCTGGCGATGCTTGCTGTGCCACAAAGGAGCTTGTCCTCTGTAGCAAGTCATACGCTTGATCTCGAGTGAATCGGCTGGACCTGGGTCCTGCTTCTGTGCCCTGCATACCCACTTGCTCACGCTGTCAAGTTGCATGATGTCTTACTTAAGACACGCAGAGACACACCTACTTGCACCTGTGTGCACACACCGATGTCACTTGCCCTCCACCCCCCCAAACTCTCAAGCAACCCGACCCGGACTTAACATCAAGCACGATTCCACGCTAGGGCGCAGCTATTTTGTCACGCACTTGATGTGATATATCTCCGGTGACAGAGGGGGAAGCCTGCTGGCTGCGAGCTCGGCTGTCCACTGATTCCTCTACAAGCTTATGACTTGCATCCAGCAAGTCCTCCAAGTCAGAGAAGGCTCCCTGTGTACCAATCGGAACTGACATAGCCTGATGAGACTGCATATCTTGTCAGAAACATAGGTGGGCGCCTCTTGCTGCATACATATGTGATGCTTCAAGCAAGCATGTTACTGAAGGATGAAATGGTTATTGAGAGCAAAGCTGCCTGCATTGGATGCAATATTGTCTGCCAAGATTTTGAAACTCAGCACAAGCAGACGATTGGTCTGTACAAACACATCAAATGCAAGCATGACACTCAATCCTGTGGTGGACAGTGAGCTCTGCATACCATAGAAGCAACTGTGTCTGAGCTGACAGCAGGCACCTGCTTTGACCCATAATTGCCATGAGAGCTTCTTGCAAAGTTTTGCTCAGCCCTGGAAGCTTGAAATTGCTTGTCGAGATTCTTTACAAAGTCTGCCTGAGCCAAAGGAAGCTGGTATGTGCCAGAGTGAAGGTATGCTATGCAGTTTTGCAGTCCAAGTGTCTACACTACAGAAATGTGCAGATTGAAGGCGCGCAGGTGCGCTGCATATTTGCACACAGTGCGTGAGAGCAGGAGACAGTTGAAGGGGATGACGGGGGCTGACCGGAGACGGAAGAGGCGTCTTCAAGGTGACGTTGATATCGGTCAAGAGCTCCCTGTCAGACACTATGAGCTCGCCGTTCTTTCCTACATATACCAGTGAGAGGAGCCTACAGTAGCTCACCTAGTGACTTGAGGGTTTGACTGCAACTGTTGTAGAATATACGGAGTTCCAAACGTGGACACTGTCAGCTGATTAGCGCCCGGTGTCTGCGCTGTCAAGCTTGCATATTGTCAGCAGTGGCAGGGCTGAAAGCCTGAGTTCTCTTCTGGCTCGTCAGCATACAGGCGGCGGACTGACGCACGCAAGTGTGGAAAGCCTCAGACGTTCCTCGGAAGCGAAATGACTTCCCAGATCAAATCTCAATTTTGCATCAGTTGGAGCAAGAATGCACTCAGTTGGTGCTAGAATGTCCTGTCAGGACAAACTGTCTTGCCCCTATGCTTATGGTTGGGCTCTTACGTATACCAATGCGATTCAGGCACTACGCATAGGCTTGGCGTCATGATACAGCCTGCAGCTTACCAGCATGAGCAGATCTGAATACAATACAATTAACAGCACTGAAATCACTGTCCGGGTCTCAATTTCTTCCAGCCACAGAGATCATACTTGAGAAAGAGCCTAAGCTTGTTACCTGGCGTCAGATTATAGCACACTCCCAATTGAAATGCCGCTAGTCCAGTCGAGGGATGACCTTGTGCAAAACCTGTCAAGACAGGACATACAATGTACCTGCTAGTCTAAGTCCTGCACCAATGCATTGACATCAGGACACGTCAGTCTATGTTCATCTAGGGGCTCAAATTTACACATTATCTGATACCAGTTTGTTGGAAGTAGCGCTGCATTGGTACCAAGATGTTGTCACTTTTTGCAAGTAAGCACAACGGTGCATCAAGCACAGTGGCAGTCTGGCAGGGACTATCTGCTGACCCACGTGCTTACTCTTAGTCAGCAGCAACAGGAAGATGACTGATGGCTTGGGGCAAGCCAGCAGGGCCACAGCATACAGCTTAAGACACGCCTGTGTGACTACCAGTTGGCATATTGCACATGGAAGGCAATCAGCTCCAGTGCCTCTGACTCATCCTAGATTGTCTATTCTTGTGTTGTTGCCTTGACCTTTCCCACATCAGCACTCAAAGCACGGTCGCTTCTGTTCGGTGAGGCATTCTGAGACCTGCTGTGACCTGGCAAGTCAGCATCATTGGCAGGTGGAGCAGCCTCTAAGACTTCTGGGGCTCCCATTGCCTCCAGAGGAGCCTCGCTAGCTTCACCCTGTTTCACGCCTGTCAGTGTCTGCACTGACTCACCCTGCTGCTCAGCCCCTTGATTGCCCTGTGTGACTCTGCCACCTGATGATTTGGGTTCTGAGGCCCGCTCAGACCATAGCTAAGCCTCCAGAGGTTAATGGCTCACCCCTGGACACTGGAATATCCTGGAGAGTAGTTTGCATAAGACTTGTATTATTTCCAGCTGCTGCTGCTTCTGATGCATCTTCCATGGGAGATGAGTCATCCTTGCCAGCTGTTGCGTCTGGTGTGTCATCCATGGGAGATGACTCATCCTTTGTAGGGCTTGCATGGCTGGATGTGGACGTAGACTTTTCTGTAGTATCAGCTATAGGCTTGAGACTTTTATTGGCTTGTGCTAGCCAGACATCAAGTGTGTCTGACCCAAACAGGACAAAGTGTACCTCCTTCAAGTTGCCAGAGTTCTGATAGCATGCTTTGATAGCTTCCTGCAACATAGGTCCACTCACAGCACTGAGGCCTGACTGCAAGCAAGCTCCTGCAGAGTGTGTAAAGCAGCATGTGTTTGAGCAACAGGCAACATCAGGTTGAACTCAAAAGGGTCCAGGTTCAGTGAGAGCAGGACCTGGACTCTTTAGAAGAAAGTGTCATCACACCTTGCAGAAAGATGGATTGTCCTCATGCAAAGGTACAAAAGTTAGGCACAAATCTAGGTTACGTGACAGGTCAAGATGCATATAGGAAGCAGCAAAGGAAACTTACAAAGCAAGCGTTCTCCAGGGGATAGCCGTAAATCCCGCAGCTGATGGCAGGGAAGGCAATGGTGCTGGCTCCAATCCCATTGGCAACTGCTAAAGAAGCTCTGAATGGTCAACTAGATGTCAGCATGCCATGACATTGCTTGTTTGCAAAGGCCTTACTTGTGCACAACTAGTACAGCAGCTCAAGTTTAAGAGTGCTGTGATAATGGTGCCAGACCTACCAAGGTATGCTGCTGACGCAGCGTGGGAAGGACAGGGCTTTCTGCAATGTTGCCTTCCTTGCCAAGAACAGGCTGCGACCGACCAGCAAGCCAGAAGACTTACATGTAAGCTGACCTCAGTTCTTCACGGCATTGATTTGCTTTTTTCATGCTGAACACAGGTCCCACAGTGTGAATGATCCACTTGCATGGCATCTCGTAGGCCCTGTTACAAATTATAAACTTGTTGAACAGATGTCACCAGGCAAACAGTGCTGACATTGCATTGTCTCATCAGTGAGACACATGAAATCAAATGCCACCACCACGCCATGTGAGCAGGCATGACTTGAAACATAAGCAGAACAGTCACGGCAAGAGTGTTGGGAATCATCTGCCAGCAGCTGCCAAGCAGGGCAAAACTTACAAGGTCCACTTTTGCATCCCCTGTCGGACACCTTTCTGAAAGGACTTTGGGATAGCGCTTACAAGCTTCCAACAGTCCTGGGCCAGCTGCCCTGTGGATAGCTGTACACACATATACTTTACTATGTCATGCAGCAACTGACAGTTTGATCCGACATAGACGAGACATCAGCAACTTTTCGTACCTCCATCTACACCGCCTCCTCCAAGCATGCGCTCATTGGCTGCGAACGAGCCGTATGTGAGCTCGCTCAAATCGTCAACGTCTGACAGAACAGAAGTGAGACTACGGACCTGCATTTACGACGGCATCCCTTCCCACTCTGTTATGTCGCCCTTTTGAATGACCAGTTGTGTATCTCTCTGTAGCTGGTATCTTGAAATCGCCATTGATGCTGCACCTCCGAGTGTAGTTGTGTATGCCCTAACAGCAGGTCTGTGCAGGATTCTCGCGCAGGAAGCTCGAGAGCTCAGGTGCATTCGCGTCACCAACCACACGCAGCTGGGACAAGCAGTAGCAAGTACTGAGGAGACGTGAGGGAGCTCCCACCTCTCTCCTGGCGTTGGGGTCGCGTGGTGAAGGCAACAGTACGGAGCAGCGAAACTTACAACTCTAACTACAATAGTCCCCAACCCCAGAGCTATTGCACCTCCTTCCCCCCTGAGGCTCCCCCCCACATCTGAAGTGGATGGGGTGAACCTGGGTTCACAGCCTGAGTCGAACGTCATCACGAAGCCGCAGGAGAAATGTAGGCGTCCCTCACCGTCTGACAAACACACATATGTTTCTGCATCGCAGCCCTATGGCACCATATCATGGCTAGCAACTTCAGGCTTTTATGCATACAACAATAGCATGGGGATTGGCAACTTACCAAGCCAGCTTAAATTACGTTGGGGGCCGAACTCCCATCGGAATGTCTGACAGAAACGAAAACATATGTAGGCTGGCAGCATACAGCGCTGGCCATAAGAGTGGCAGCATTGGCGATTTATCACATACCAACTTGGTCATGACACAATCCGTGACTCAGACAGAAATTATGGATATCCTACATTACTGAACACCCGAAGTGCCATCTGGCAATAGTATGTACAAAGTTAACGTCATGGACCAGCTCTGAACCATCAACCCAGTGGTAAGCCAAATGCATACATTTGACCTAGTTTGGCAGCATTGTATATCATATGCAGGCTGACTGCTTGCATGTCCCACCAAGGGTCTGCAAATAATATCTTGCCACAGCAAAAGCAAGGCTTCTGACAGTAACAATATCAACTCAATACCGTATACAATATGTAACTCAAGCAATTGTGTGCTGGTGGACATTGTTTTTGCAGGGCTGCTGGATGGCAGAATGCCAATTGCCAGATGGCCTGCCCACACTACGATAGCTGCCTGAGGCTGCGTACAGACCAGGCTCAGTATTTGCTGCTGATTGCCAAGCACAACACCAGAAAAGTAGAAACAAAAAAGAGCTGCATGGACAAAAAAAGGCACATCATGATGATTAACGAGGCAGAATTTGGGTCAGAAGGCTTGCTTGCGCCAAAGCTGATCAGTCCAGGGTTTTCACACAGCGGGGCCTGCTACTTGTTCAGTGGTGGGAAAAGACCTACAGCTGCCCAGTAGGTGATTTGCTGCCTCGCCCTCATATACGATGAATTCATGTTCGCCACTGCCTTGCCTTCAGGTGTGACAGGGACAAGTCACATTTTCAAGGTCTCCTACCTCACTGCTCCTGCAAAGCCTTGCTTTGAAGCTATTTATTGGAGCTCCCTCACTCGAAACTTGCTAATGAGCCCACTGCCTCAAGATGCCTGACGTGGCCTTTGGTGCAGCTTACTTTGTGAGGTACTTGTTATTGCAGAGACAGCTGACTTGGTGCTGCACTGTGTTGCTGCTGCAAGAGGCCCTGCTGCTGCTGCTCTATGTCCAAGGAAGGCTCACTCTTGATGGAGTCAGAGCAGCCTGACAAACCCAGCTTGCGCTTCTTCAAGTCCTTTGGTTTGCGATTGTTGAAGAAGTTGTGCAGCCGCTCCTGTGATTGTGCCAACCACTTTGCCACCAATGCTGGTCGAACAAAGAGCAGGATATCTCAATGCACACGTATGGCCAAACCCCAGCAAAACAGCCGCGACATTTGACAGAGCAAAGGGCCAAACAGAAGCTGTGCAGATGCATGGCATTATGTTGAAGTACAGCAGCTGGCGCATACTGGGGGACATTCAAGGAATGTTGTCTTTCAACAAGTTGGCAGGTGATTGCTGCTGCAAGAGAGGAAACAGCTTGACTTGCATGCGCACAACGTGTAACCCTGAGCATACCTTGCTAATCTCATACTTGCTGCAAAATTGCTCGCGCACTTCTTTTGCTACAGAGAGCAAACTCCAGTTGGCCTCATCCGCCAGATCTGTGAGAGCCGACAGCTGCTCATCAGAGAAGCGCTTCCTCTTATTGTTCTGGTCGTCAGCCGGCTCAGACCTGCAAGCATGGTCAATGTTGACGGCACCATATGCTATTGTCTGAGCTTGAGCTTGCTGTGACTACAGTGCAGTTCTGTTTGTTCACACAGTGTTGCTGTGGCACCATCATGGAGCAGATCACAATGAATTGATGAAGGAAGGCCACGAACTGACTGATGACGAGAAGGCATACCCTCTGTTGTAGGAAGTATACTTTGCACTAGACCCTCGGCACATCTCTGCAGGATACTTCTCAGCGTTCATCTGAATCTTTCGATGCCTTGCAACAGCACTGTTTCATTTCAAAACAGACGCTGCTGTAATGTCTGATGGTGGAAACTAGAGCAATGGTGAGGGCATGCCAGGTTGGCTTCCCCACAGCCCGACAAACAGTACATTCGTTCTACAATGGGATGGAGGATAAATGGAGGATGGATGGAGGATGGACGGCATTATGAAAATGCCCCACGAAACAAACAGTTGCCTTATGCTACAGTGTTCTTGTTTCATCAGTGGGATGATCAGCAGGAGCATGATCGAGCGCCCTTTCCGACATTCCCTGTGCTCACGGACATTGTAGCAAGTGCAAGAAGCTTACACTGCATTCGCCAGATCAATTCCACAGACGTCAGCCAGGCGTATCAGGTATAGCAGCACCTGCAAGCACATCAATGGTATGGCGCATGTCACCCACACTCTTGCTGATGGCACTACTGTTTTGAGTATCTACAACAAGGTGGCATCTCAATGCCATTCCAGCAGCAACCAGAGGGAGCAGACCCAAGCTCTGTTGCAGTATGTCACAACCGCGTTTGTTGCAAGACCAACAAAAAGCAGAGCCGGGACACAACACTGCGCATTACAGCAGCTTCCAGCAGCGCAGTGCACAGCCTGAAAGCAACAAGTATCTTCCACAACAGGATGCCCTGCCAAAATAGATGGCAGCCAAAGGACTCACATCTGACATTTCCTCCCCCACATGTCGCTTGTCCTCACTTGAGAAGCCGACCAGCCCATTGGCAACTGCATCTCCCCTCCACTGGAAAATCTCTGACAGCTCAGCCTACTTCACCTACCTGCAATGCAACCCATGAATTGTTACAAGGACTGACGGACTAAAGTCACTTCTGAGCCCATCATGTGCATAGTACATTGAGTTGACAGGTAGTCTACCATTAGCTATATTGACTGTCAGCAGCTGCAGACTTGTATCAGCAGTAACTCACATCTTTGTCATGAAACAGATGCAACACAGCACATTGGCCCAACCGTTAAAAGGCAAGTAACACAAAAAATGCCCAGCGCGCTGTCAGCCAAGCGGGCTGCATAACATAGGTAACAAGCCAGGGGAGCTGCACATTGACGTGTGATTGCATTTCTGTTTGCATGACAGGTGACATGGGAGACAGATGCTAGCAGAAAGCCACCCCATGCTCACCAGTGCCAGCACAGATTCCGAGGCGAATGGAACATCTCCCATTCCCGCTCAATCGCAAACTTTTCAGTGCGGCACGCAGCTCCTCCAACGTGGCGTGGCTGAAAGAGTGTTGCATGCGCAGGGCAGGTGCTGACTGATGCAGGGAGTTTGCAGCAGGGCTGCTCGGCAGCACTGCAGCTGCTGCTGTCATTTGCACCTCTTTATGCGCAGCTGGATGCTGTCGAGATGGGCCTGCACAACACAGGGCAATGAACATGGACATCTGCAGGACATGCCTTGCGCAAGCAGACTTGTCGTGATGCAGAATTATAAGGGTGTGTAAGACTGATTGCACAGGCCAAACGTTTGACACTACATTGAACGATTGGCCTGCTGCGCCAATTGTGCTGATTGCCCTACACCAGGCTAGATCTAGCAAAGGGTCTTGACCATGACCTCAACTTTGCAGAGAAGTGCACTTATGTAAACTGAGAGTGGCAGTAGTCCGTACCAGAAGGTGAGTTGTCTGAGGCTTCCCTGTCTGGAAGTTCATGCTGCAACGTCTGTAGCCTTCTATGAGATCCAGCAGCAGTGGCATGAAGCTGCTGCGGCTGATGCTGGTGCTGTTCATGATCCTGCTGCTGATGCTGTTGAGTCAGGCTCAGAACTGACTTGGGCTGTCCATGAGCTCTGAGTGCATGTAGCAAGCTGTTGGGGTTTGTGTCATACAGGCCTGTCTGTGGACTTAAGCGCTGTGGTAAGGACACGCTGCGCTGATGCAAGGCTTGCTGACCTAGAGCCTGCTGGCCAAGGGCATGCAAAAGACTGTTGGGAGAAGCTTCAAGGGATTGGTTCAGCTGTGGAAATTGACTACTGAGTGTGTGAAAGTTGTCTGCAGCCCACAGAATGTTATGTGTTACCTAAACATGTGGTTTCTGTAGGCATGCTCGCAGGTCCATGTTCAAAGCGCAAGAGGCTGCACCAATGGTGCTCCAAACCTCATTGCTTCAAACTCACCGGCAAACAGTGCAGCACCACCATCAAAAGAATCGAGGTGATCCCGTGGAATGGATTTGTAACACCTACAGTCGCACTCATTTCTCTGCGCAAGAGGCTGAAAGGCCACAAAATGCATGCAGTTCTGGAGGGTTTCTGCAGGGACTGCCACAACAAGGTGGCAATAAACAGCCACTGTTTTGACAAGCAAGGAGCACTTGGTAGCCAGTTGTATTGTGAGCAGGGGTCACGTAAGTGCTGGAGACGGAAGGTAAGGCTAAAATACCCCGAGCGTCAGGATGGTCCGTCGAAAGCAAATGATCCTCTCGGTCGCTCATTGACAAACTCCAGGAGACCGAAGAGTGGTTCAGATTCTCCACAGGGGCTTGTGGCGCCGTTGACGATGGTGATTGAACAGTCTGTAACGGGTCGACGTGCCATTCCAAATAAAGAAGCACGGCTCAAAAAAAGTCAGTAAGCAGGAACCACTGGCCGTATGTGCAAGACACTGCTAAATAGCTCGCTCGAAGAAGCGGAAAGTTACACCGATCGGAGCTTGTCAAGCTAGAGTTTCAACGAGAAGGCTTGGGCTGCGCACGACAGACAGATCATAGGTACGTATACTTGCATCAGGCGCGCGCTTTTGCGACGAACGGCGCTTCAATGCAGCATGAGTATGACAGCCTTCTCAGTCCTAGTTTCGACCAAATTGAACTGAGCTGGCACAAGACGAAGCACCGTTCACAAAAGGCGGCCACAGCTGCTCAGCACCAAAGAAGAGAGCTATCTGTCCAATATAATTTTCTTTTGGGCATTGCAAAGCTTGCTATGCGTCATATTGCTGATCCTTTTTATGCACGACTGACAGATTGCATTGCGTTGCTTGCTGCGGAGCCTGCCTATAACCCCTGCCTATGACCCCAAGATATTTGCAGATTTTGCCATGCTACCAGACAGCTTGACTTACTGTTTGTGCAGGGTTTCTTGCCAATGAGAACACAGCTGTCTCTGAATAACGATCTGCAATGCATGACCTTTAGCCGTGAACTCATGCATGACATTAAGCCATGAAGATGTGCACACTGCAATTGTTGTGTTCAGCAGAACTGAGCAGGCCTTGAAACGAGAAGCCTGCCTTTCTAGGGTCCCCTGGTGATGAAGATCACATGCTGCGCCGTGCTGCAACTGTCACACAACAGACGCTGCACGCCTTTGATCTTGATGCAAATCCGCCAGTGTGCAAGGTCTTCTCCCATCTGCCCTCGACGTACAAAGTCAAGGTGGACATTGCTGGCCAGCGCAAAACCATTTCTGTGAAGATGGCAGCCATGGTCACTTGTGCTGGGAAAGGATCCTTGCCCAAAACAACACTTTCCTCTCGACTGTATGCAAGAAGCAGCATAGCTGTGATGCTCAGAGAAGGCGGGTCGCTGCACATATTCAGCCAGCATCCTGACATACTATACTATACTAGTAGCAACTGCCCCCTGGACTGCATCCATCGTCTGATGCAGACAGGCTTCCCCTCACATTTGGGACTGCTCAGTATGTGCAAGATCAAGTGCCAGGCAAGAAGAGGAAGCCCACTTGTAGGCCTAGAGTTTGCCTCCGCAGCCTGCTAAGCGGGGCCGAGCCCTCACCAAGCAGACTGGTAAGCTGTATATCCACACCCGTGAGTGAAAGCTATCTCTGTGAGTCTTTGTATCGGCCAGGAATGTGTGGCCACCAGCTGTAATGCGCGCAAATTTGTTTCAGCAATGCCTGATGGATGTACTGACACAACACTTCCACTATGACTGGTCATGTCATTGGTGCACTCAGCTGGGTAATGTCATTGGCGCATTCCAGCTGTGCTGATGCAGCATCAAAACAAGTTTGTGCATTGCAGGTGCAGCAACGACTAGGAAGCAGTCCTACAAGATTCGCTCACCTGAACAGCAAGCTCTCCTAGACCACGTGCTGAGAACTGTGCTTACCACTGATTACTCAGTAACCCAGCAGCAGCATGGCAGGAATGGATACAGGCGCCAGCAGCAGCAGATGGCCCCCATCAGATCCAAGAAGCCAGATTGCAGTTTCTATCTTGAATAAGCTTGAGGCACGCCACTACTCAGTGCTGCCAGTTCATGCACAAGCATAAGGCCTTTACAGCAGATGCCTGGCTAGTCATAAAGACTACTGTGGCCAGATTGGCGCATGATACTCTCCGTTGCTGGCTTGACTGGGGGCGAGAGGCTCACAGCTGCAGGTACTAAAACGTCTCGGCTGCGTCTTGTCACATGATGCGGCATGATGGCTCTTACCTGGCCAAGCTCAGTTTGGCAGTGATATGGGCGTGTTGTATGTCAGCACTGGCCACATGCAGCTTGTGTCATTGCTATTGATTGCCATTATGATGGCAGCCACCTTGTGTATTGTGTTTGTGCAAGAGAGTTGACAAGTGTTGTTGCATGCAAGGTGCAGACGCAGGAGAGCTGGCTGGGATGTCAGGCTGGGTTTTGGAGGACGATGACAACAATAGCCTTCCTGACAGTGAGGCTGATGGTTATGCCTCTGAGGAAGCATGGCGCCGATGAGCATGGTCAGTCTTTCATTCATATCAAAGCATTGTGCTAGTGATTATCTGGCCATTGTTTGATAATAAGCTGTGTTGTTTCTGGTGTGCTTGAAAGCTTCCAATCATAGTTGGATACAGATGGTGCTTAGTAGCTCCCCACACATAGCTGTGTTGATATGGTGTACTGCTGATCGGCAGTGTCTTGAGGAGATCTATGCTGACACACATGCCACATGTAACGCCGTGGTGCGTTAGCACCTAGTAGTCGGACTTTCTCAACCCAACATCCTTGGTTTAACTGGAAAGACGACTGCCTTTCACGGTCAAGGTCAATGGTTTGATTCTTGCTCACCAGGTCATTAACATCACATGGCTTGATTGTGACTATTCCCAGGTTGCTTTCCTCACCAAAACAGGTGCTGAGAGTCAACAATAGTCAAAGATTTGCATGCCTTGCAGAGTATGACGCCGCCTTTGGTGTTGAACTTGGAGACCAGGTGCCACAAAGGGAGTCGCCCGAGGGTTGGAGAGCACCTGCTGCAACACACAAGAAAATCAAGTCTGTTGAGGCGCAGTTACGTCAAGATGCCAAGCTGGAGGACTTGCGAGACACCCTGAAAGAATGGTGCAGTTGCCTAGAGCTGGATGTTGAGATTTGCCAGGTAAACTAACAGTGGCCTGTGCTTCATGCAATGTGTTATGTACTTCACTCTGTTATCACATCATTTTGCACTTCCACTGTATGCATGCATACAGACTGATAGGACCAGTCTGGACTATGCCTGTCCACAGAACAGAAAAAGGCGGGCACTGACGCTATTGAGAGACGCAGCAACACAGTTGAGGAGCTTGATGAGGAGCCTGGGGCAAATGTTGAGGAGGAAGCAGAGCAAGTCATTACAGACAAACTGGCAGCGCAGTTCATGCTACCTCGAAGGTAAGGCATGAATTGTGGACTTGTGAAACAGTTGCACTCCATGTACACAACCAGCACCTTTGTCAATGTCAGTATGGTAGTATACGCAGAATGCGTATGTGTCACAGTGTGTCTTACAGCACTGTCCATGGTCTTGCTTTGTGTCATTGCCTTTTAGAGACAGACAATTAAAGTTCCTGCGGTGTCACAATAGTCTTCATCCTTCCAGGTCCCTGCGCTTTGTGAGCGCACGAGAGAAGACTAGTACAAGCGCCCCAGATGCCTCTGCAGAGGCAGAGGTGCAGCTCTCAGAAGAGCAGATCCAGTCTTGCGGCCAGCAGTTTGGAATAGAGATGGAAACTGAAGGGGACTATGTGGCCATGCAAAAGATTATGCTCCGTGACACTTACAGAGACGGGTCAATGCATGTGGGCACTTGCAAATCATGCAAAATGCTCTGGCAAAAGGCATCTATGAGGATTGTGTGAATGGCCTGTGGAAACAAGCAATTGTGCGCAGGTAATCAAGAGTATGGTTTTGGTTTGACTTTGCAGTGATGATTTTGCCGCTTATGAGCCTTGCTTGCACTTGTTGATGCATGCAAGAGCTCTTGTCATGGCACCGTGTTGCAAGTCACAAGCCAGACATTTTGTGAAATAACGCAAATGACCCTCCACTTACATCAATTTTGCAGGACGGAGAAGCAGAAGCAGCGAATAACAGGTTTCTTGAAGAAGATTGTCCTGAGTGACAGCACTTACCGGCATCTCAACCTTCTGACAACAGGGGATCTGCGCAAAATGGCATTGGGTATCCTCAAGGTTAGCATGCAAATATCACACAAGTGAGGCTGCCAACACTGCTGAGGCTCTCCCTAACAGATTCAATGCATTCACAAGGATGTGACTTCTGTGTGCAGGTGGGCGCTCGCACAAGATGCCTGCCTTGCAAATTCGGGGTGGGAGCATGTACTACTATACTGTTGGCATGTGGACCAGAGCAGAGAACCCCCGCAACAGGACCTACGCTGATATGTTCCCATTTGCTTACCCACCCTCTGGGCGCCAAGGTCATTTTGATCAGCTGTGGCTACAGCCAGTGACATGGCGCTGTGATGTATGATTGATGTGCTTTCCTGCCTGCCATTGCGGCTGCATACATGTGTTGAAGCTGTTTGTGATTCAGAGCCAGCAGGGATACCATATAGACCATCTGCTTCAGCAAGGATACTAGGCAAAACCACGTCCCCAACTGGTCATTGGGAGGTGCAGACATCTGCACATAACAAGGATTGGCTATCAGCCATTGTTTTGGCTGGCACTGTGGTTTGTGGTCAAGTATGAGGCTCCAGGAGGCAAGTGCTTTGTATCATGATTTGTTTTGCAGACATTGCAATCACTTCATGCAATGCCTGTGCTCCCTGGTGCAGCGTAGTCTATTGCTTGGCACAATTGCTGCAGAGGTTGGAGTCAAGGAGATGCATCAGTGCCTGGCAGTCAGCAACAATGCCCACAAGCTTGCACATCAATTTGTAAATTTGGATCTTGTGGCAGGACGTCATGGTCTGCAACGTGTCTATTGTAATGCCAACACTCCCTACAAAGGGGTGTCCGCAGCAACCAATGGGCTGCAGACCCAGAAAGCACGCGTGCATGCTAATTGGACAGCGTTCAAGAACACCTACGAACTGAGGACCCTCATTCCCAACTCTTTGGTTGCTAGATGTGGCACCAACCTGAAGTGGGTTGGAGAAAGCTGGCTGGTTTGCTGAGCTGAGCATATTTGACAGGCACTACAAGAAGGTGTTGCTGCAACGCCAAGATGCTGTTCACTGTGTCCCACACCATAAACCATTGATTGACTGTTCACTTCGTTGCACAAGCTGCGCTGGACGAATAAAACTTTGTATGCTGCATGTGCAGGGTGTATTGCCTCCTCTGATAACCTGACATGCTTGTTACGGACATGCATATCAAGGATCCTCATGTTTGTTGATATCTGCTTAGGTGCATCATCCAGACTTGATAGCTCAAGCTGCTGGATACATTGACAGAGACGACTATGTCAATCCACTTGGGCTGGACCCAGATCACACAGACAAGTTCCGGGAGATGAGCAACTCATTTGTGCGCCGGTTGCCGACCCAGGTGGAACAGCTGCGTGAGGTCTGTCCAATTAACATGCCTGAGATGCTCATGATGATCGCAGCATGCTGTTTCAGGTTGCCGACTTATAACGACTGCACTGGTCATGGCCAAAATTGCCACTGTACCGAATTGTTGTTGAATTGATGTAACGACAATACTGTGTATTTGTTGTTATATGGATTGTTGGCTATAACTCCCAGGGAATTTAGTCATTTGACATGCGAGACGGTTCAAATGGCTATTGTAACAGTACACAACACACACAGATATAGAAACAAGTCAAGCTAGTCCAGCACAGCTACTCAAGCGATACATGCAACAAGACCACAGCTTTTTAGGAAGCTATGCTGGGAAAATATGATGTGATGTTTTGCTGCTGCCTCTGGTTGATTCTAGTGACAATTATCTTGGCAGCTTTGTCAAGGACCCTCTGGAAATAGACTTCATCCTGAGCTGTGAACTCAGAGTTGTCAGCCAGAAATGCTGCACACATTTCAAGTGCTGCCACATCCTCCAGTGAGTAGCCCAACTCAGCAATGATTTTTATGGGACAATTATCCAAGCTACATCAATCCTTTCAGTGTCTGCTGCACCAGACTCCCCATGAGGGCGTCTACGGTAGATGGCTCTATCAGGCCTCGCTCCAGCAAATCAGTTACTTGTGCTTTGACCTGTGTTAGTTCAGCAAGAGCTAAGCGATACATCTGCTACCACAGTGGTGCATGTTGAGCGTCAGGTATCACATATAAAACATGCTCAATACTCCTGTCGGGAGGTAACCCAGTTGGGGTTTCAAATATGTCTGCATATTTATGTCGCAATGACGCAATAGAATCAGATAGCTTGGAATCAGTTACATCAGATTGATTGCCAGTTGTAGCATCACCGTCAGCTTGTAAAAAGTTCACCATAACCAGATAAGAATCAGCCCCATTACGCATACGTATACACCTATGAGCTTGAGCATAGCGAAAGAATAGGTCGAAATTCGTCTGCTATCATGAATCTCATCACACAAATCTGAACAATCAGACTCAGCTGCAGTTGTGGCAGCTTTCAGCTTGTACTACTTACCGTTTCTAGTTAGCAAAGCAGCATGACGAGAAAAATCTAACACAGCTTTATTGCCAATCAGGAAGCTGTTCCCAAAATGACATCAAAATTCTGACAAAGGTCAGTCACAAAACAAGGCACAAGAGCAACAAACTGCTGCAGCTTGATTTTCAGGTTCAACTTGACCTTGCCTATGATGGAAGCTTCGCTATTGTCAGCTAGCCGTAGTTTGGCATCTGCTGGCTTGAATGACTGATGCCCAGTGTCCAGTAATAGTTGTAGCTTCAAGCGTTGTTGACAACCAGGTTCCGAAACCACTGTAGCAAATTGGAAGTCATTCCCTGAAAGGGCGGTGTTGAGATAACACCTCAGGTACAGGTACCCAGTTATAAGATGTCATATATTTTTCTAGATAGCTTCAGATAGGAAGCAATAAGGTGTGCAGTACAGATCGCAAGAACTCGCAAGAACAGAAGAGCTAAGATAATCCAAGCGCGTATAAGATGAGTCATGACCGTTCAACTTCCAGATGAGTAAGGATGTAGATGAGTAAGGTAACAGTTGCACTTGAGGTGTAACGGCATCACGGCGTTACATTTTCCAGCTGCAAGCATGGTGAAGCGCTAGGGAGCTGAACTTGCTTGCAATGCAAGCAAGCCTGCAAACGTGGGCTGCAGCAGTGCAGCGCCATGTCACTACCAAAGCATACAGCCAAGCGTGAGATGGAGATTGGATGCAGGGTCTGTGATTTGCATGTCCATTGCACAGGTGCACATCAAGCCAGGCATAGCTGTGTGTGCCTGCCGGCGCAAACCAGGCCCTTCACTGATCAGCACGTTTGTTGACAGAGCTGCTAGGAATGGCAGAGTGCACATGTCACAACGGCCTGCAGCTGCACATGTCGCTCAGTGTCAATATGCCCACTCTGCCACATGTCCAGGTGATCTACACACTGTGTAGATGCCCATGCAGCATCAACATGCAGATGCTCGGTGTGCAATGTCGATGTCATGTTTGCTGTGCCAACTCATCTGTGCTTGCACGCTGCCATGCAGGGCACATGCAGCAACATCATGGACAAGCCTGTTGGATGCTGTTGGGAGGTGTGAGAATGTTGGATGTGGGTCTAAGCACGTGTGCACTGAGTGTAGGTGCCCCTGCAGCAACTTGCCATGGCAGCTTAGGCAGCGCCCATACTTTGGCAAGTAGTCAGCCCACTGTGCACTACAAGTGTATAGATGCAGCAAGAAAGCATGGGAGAGGACCCAGGTGTTGAGCAGCGCTCACATGTTGGTAGGCAGGCAGGCAGGCAGGCAGGCAGGCAGGCACTCTATTGTGCATTGCATGTGTAGTTGCAACAGTGTGCAAGCATGGAGAAAGACACAAAATACTACAGCACTCAAGGTTCCCGGGCGATCACTCAGCCGAGTACTAGTTGAGCCCAATCCAGTTTGACTTTCCTGATCGGACCACAAGGGGTATCTTTGTCATTCTCAGTGCTGTCTCGGCGTCATCTCAGTGACACTAGGTTGGACCGTAAACCATCCGGTAAAACCGTCACCAGACCATATCCAGAAATTTGGGGCAAATTTGCTCCGTGCCTCCGAAATCAACTCGCGTGACAGATACCTCTTCCTGCGTAGGTCCCAATACACAAGCGCATTGTTGCATTTAGCGCTGTCAGATGATGGTATGGCCCTAGCCTGTACCACTGAGCGTAGCAACGTACGATATGCATCAGTCCTTGCAGGTACAAGGACATAGTCTTGGGGCAAACGCCGGAGCCTGAGCACAGGAGTCAGCTTCAAGACTTGGCCATCTCGTTGAGCAGTAACGTTCAAAACCTGCTGGGACAGAAGTGCAAAGAGGAGCCTCTCAGCACTCCTTCGAATGTGGCTCCGACTTTTCTAAAAGCAAAGGTCGACTCACCAGGCACAGAGGTCACTCACGGTCCTAAGTGGCAGCAAGAAGCTCAATTGATCATTCATCAAGCTGCAAACGCTTTCCAGCACGTTAGGAGTTCTGTTTAGTGAAGAATCATGTGACTTGTATGGCAACCAGTGTTTGACAACGGGTGCGTTGTTGCTGCTGCTGTAAAACCTGCATCTTGGCCTTTGCTTCAGCTTCTATCTCTATCTACTTGGTGCAGATATAAATGATCTCACAATTGGAAGTATAGCTGCTGATCTGGCAAGTGAGGGACTAGGACCTGCTGGCTTGGGGCTTGCAACGGTTGTCCACTCCTACTTTCCCGCTTCAAGGCATGCTGTGGTGGGTCCACAAACGTCCATTCTTCAGCATGATAGGTGTTTAGTGAAAGTTGGTCCACCCCCAGTGTGACTGCATGCAGGCAATTATAGTATGAATCTGGGTCAAGCCCATATCATGTCCTGAAGGATTGCAAGTGTGTCAGATTTGCATTGCTATGGCATCACTTTGGAGTGTGACCTATTGAGCATCAATACCCAGCACATGTGCCAACTTGCTTTCCATGCACATGACAGTCTCATGCAAGGGGCAGCCAATGCATCCAAGCCTGCCCGTGAGCTGCAAGGTATAGGGTGCCGCTTACTCTGCATTGTCATCAACTAGGTGTTTTACAACAAGCTGCACCAAGGAGAAGATTGTAGCAAAGCAATTCAGTTGATGCTATTCACTTACAACACCAGCATGCGAAAGTGGCTGGCATGCTGCACCCATTGTTAGGTTGTGAAGAGCTTGTTGTGTTTGCAGTTGAGTGCCGTGTGAACAAAATTTCTTTACCCATGTTTGCGGGACATTGGAGGTCAAGTGGCATGCCTCAACAAGAAATCCTGGGAAAAGCTAGCCCCAGGTGTTGACACTTCACATTGGGAAGAGCGCCAATTCTTGAGGGGCAAAATCATGGCGTGTCTGCCAAGTTACACCTTGGACAAGGACAAACTGAAGGAGTCAACATGGTAGGAAAGGATTGGCTATCCGAAGCGAAACTGATCCTTATTGCAGACTATAGCATGGATGGCTGTGTATTGTTGGAATCCAATAGCGCCACACGGGCCGTGCTGCCACATCTGTCTGTCATTGGTGCTTGAGTCTGCACACATTGGAGAACAAAGCATTGTCGTTGGCCTCAGCTTGGATTGTTCAAAGTAGTTTACGTAAAGTGCAGCTACACTCAGCTTTGATCAAGATGTCTGCAGGTAATATGACAATTCGACAGCAATACTTGATACAAGGGCAAATAGTATAAGATGTTGCTTCCTTGGATCTGGGTTGTCAATAGACTAGATTAGATTAGATTAGATTAGATTAGATTATTGCAAAGCTTGCCAGGTAGATATTGTCAACACTTTTGGGTGTCACAAAGTGTCCGACAATTATCGTAATGCTACAAAGGTGATGGAAGACAGTTGATGACAGAATATTACAACACAAATGCACAGCAGGGTCGGGGTCGGGGTTACAGGAGAGGGTTGTCATCGGTTTGCAATAAGGCACGTGTATTGTAATCAAGCCATGCTCGCAAAAGTCTAGAGGCCCGCGCGGTAGTGGTCATGGCGGCAGACGTCTGCACAGCTCGCGTTAGACAATCACAAAATATGTGGCTGGTTGACGCAGGCCTAGCGGCAGAACCAGGGCCTTCAGCCTCTGCCAGAATTAAGTGGCATAAAATCTCGGGGAATGTCAGCAACACGTCTCTGGTTGAACTAGAAACGTTGACTAGTAATATGGACTCACAACCCGTACCTCTGAGACGGACAATGTTCAGGGGTATGTTCTGGATGGTATGAGTCAATGATAATGTCCCTTCCAGCATGTCCCGTCCATGTCCTTACGGTTGCACACTAAGAATACGAAACGTCAGGCGTGCACGGCGTGAAATCGGCGTAGAGCGTGAACCTTATCTGGCTAGTGCACTGTGCCGCAACATACAACTTTCGCCCAGCAAACGAATCGTTGACGGTGTTTGAACGTCGATGGCCATGAACACTCTAGCTATGCAGTCAACCCTTACTCCAAGGTGCGTTCAACTCTCCGTGCTCTACCTCCTGGTCGCTCATCTTCAGATCCGCTGTTCTTTTCGCTAGTAAAAAGTGTGTGACTTTCGATACATCTCCGACAATGGTCGTCCATTCTTTTGCAGGCTCGCAGTGGCTGACAAGGCCATACGACCGTCAGGTGCGGTCAAATTGCTGTCGTGCTGTTGCACACCTACATCATACAGCTGTCACCGTTTCTATTATGTGCATGCCAGTCAACAGTGAGCTCGTCATGCAGGCTCTCGCGGGTACGTAATTGATCTGTGGATGTTTATACAGTCTGCCCTTTCGCCTCTTCATTCTTTAGCTGTCCATCCTGGTGAAGGGACACTGAACTGCCCACTTTGCTGTATGCTGCCCAGCAGCCAGCAGTTGGTTGTCTTGAATGTTTAACGTTCTGTGCAGTGGTAGAGGTTGCCTCGTTGTAAGAGCAGCAGCACAGGAATCACGCCGTCAGGTGAGCGTTGTTACCACACATTCTTGGATTAGAAGTTTCCCTTGGCATCAAGCACTGGTCATTGCTGCCCATGATGTATCACAAGGCACCTGTTGAGCTGAGTAACTTGGTAAGCATCACTCCCCAGACTGTCTGTGTAGGTACTCAGCAGCCTAGTGGCAGGCGTAGTCAGCTTGACAGCCCTCAAAGCAGGTGCTCAAGTAGACTTGCAAGATGAGCGTCAAGTACGACAGAGGGGGTTTGACCTGATCTATGAGGCTCGTGACCTCGACCTGGACCAGAGCACTCGCGATGGCCTCACACAGTATAGAAAGAACATTGACAGCACCAAGGCTCGTGTCAAGGAGGCTGAGAACATCATTGACAACAAGCTTGAACCCTTCATCAAGAAGAAGTACTGGTGGGGTCTGCTGACTTCATCCTGCGTGTGGTGCAAGCATATGTGGTTGTCCCCTGCATAATGTGATGATCTCCTGGCAGTTCAGGCAAATGATTGCCTTCATCCCCGCACCCCTCCCCACCCCTCCGCTGTCACCCTGCCCTTTCTCCTTCCTTCCCTCTTGTTTGACATGCATTGGCCATTATGTCTGAAGCATAAGCTGTTGGTACCCAACGTGAAAGCTGCCTGATGGTGCCAGTGCAAACTGCAGCAAGCCTGCCTGCAACATCAGTCAACACAATGGCTGGCAAAGCAAACACAGTCAGGGCAGTAGCTCCATCCAGCAGTCACAATCACATACAGGTCATCCATCGGGCTCAAATAAGAACTGCAGATATCAAGGTTGTATGCGCTGCAGATACCAATGGCTGTACGTTACTGTGGCCACATGTCTATCAAGCCAGCCAGCAGTGACAACTACATGCAAGTCATTTTGGCTGTTGACAAGAGCTATAATTTGCTGATGCCAAACTTCAAACTGACCTCCCGCGTGTGATTGTGACTGCTTTGCTGCACATAGCTAACTCATCAACACCTGGGAAAGCATTGTTGTCAGATTTTTACTCTGATGATTGTTGCTGCTGATGATGATGATGATGTTGCAGGACTGAGGGCCCGTGAGGACCTGCGTAACCAGGTGGGCAACCTGCGCTTTGATTTGAACACCCTCATAGAGCAGAGCTCCAAGAGCAAAGCCGACAAGAAGGCTGCCACCCAGCTCAAGAAAGACTTCCTTATTAAGGTCTGCCCCTTCTCATCCATCAATGGCCGGTCTTATGCTTTTGATTGAATCAGATGCAAGCTGTGTGCAAGCTGCAAAGGCTGTTTTATTGTAGCAGTCTGTGCAGCTTTGTGCCATTCTCTGCAAAGGCTGGTCTGCTTAAATGGTCTTAGGTGCTGGCAGGCTGCACATTCATAGCAGCATCATGCATTGTGTGAAGTGACGGGTTACCAATAGCAAGTTGTGAATGGTGCCTCGAGGACACAGTACTCTTACAGATTATTGTCACTGTGTAACACAGGGTTTTTTAACTCTTGAGCCAGCATCATGGGCTTGCTGAAGTGGTCACTAGTGTTCTCAGACACTGCACATTGAAATGCAGCTTGGAACTTGCAGCTGCAACTGTTCATATTGTTGCATTTACTGTGATTGCTTTCTATACAGTTCAGCTTGCAGTTCTAGGTTGCACTGCCGACTGGCATTGCTATCCACCAAGTCCAGCAAGCAAATGTGGACATCCAGAACTGCTGCTTGTTGCATTTTTGTGAGCAGGACAGATGTGCAGTCCTCAAAATCTGCAGTTCGTGAGCCCCTTTTGGTGTTGTGCAGGTTGAGGAGTTTGACTACTTCATCAGGAAGAAGGACCAGAGCAAGGCAGCAACTGGTCTAGCTGAGGCCAAGACTGCACTGGACAAAGTACTTTCCGCTGTTGCATAGGTAAAGCAATATATATATTTTTTCCCGAAAGCTGGCTGCATTTTGATTTCTGCAGTCAGCACAATGACATGCCATTTGACTATGGCTGCATTGGCTCGGCCATGGCATTTGTAGGAAGCATTGTTTTGCACTGCTATTCATGCTTGTTCTGATGAGTTATGGGAAGCACCATCCTGCTTCTGCCTCTTGACTAGCATTTTTTGACACTGCAAACATTTTGAGAAGCAACTGTCGTCCTGGCATTGTTCAGCAGATTCATCTGTAAAAAGATGCTGAGTAAAGCATTCTGTGCTGGACAAAGTATATGGTAGAAGCGGCTTTGATTAAAATGTTTGATGGTTTAGCCATCACCAAAAGCGGGAGGAATTCCCCTTCGAAGCATGCAGCTTTTGCATACTTTGCACATCTATGGTTGTGCTTTCGTTCATACTGTATAATAATAGCGCTGCCCAAAGGGTACAGGATTGGCAAGAAAATTTCCTGTTCTCATTTGATGCCCATAAGACTACTTGTTTTTTATATAAGGCTTAGCAGCAGGGAAATGTAGCAGCTGTGCATTAAGCATTTTGAGTGTCGGTGCGCTACTCATGTTTTCATCCAATTTCTGGGGCAATATAATGGGCATAATGCATGCAGTCAGACTGCCCTCCATACACACAGCCAGTGTCAATCCCAGTGCAACTTGGATACTTTTGCAGCCGCCGCCGAGCGTCATGCCCAAATATTACATGTTCTGGGCCTTCCCATTTGGATGCCCAAGGCTCTCCTTTGTCAGGCCTACATGCGTGGTACCCATCAAGTGCATAGGTCACCTCCCTCATCTGTGCAATACATCCATTGTCATGAGGCTGGGGAAAATCAAAAGAAATGTTTCCAATCAGCATGCCACATTCTACATGTCAGCTTATATACTGCGATATGACAAATCCCCCGCTGCTCAGCATGGCACTAAGTCACAACCTGACGTTGTTCCATTGACCACATGACCTAATTAACACTGAGGGGTTCCAGGCAGCTTCACAACCCAAATCAGAATGAGCCAAAATTATTCCAAAACACCATGCCAAGGTTGAGATCTGGACATTGTGCAGGCTGTACACTTGAGAGCACAAGAGCCCTCTGGACAACTTTTGATGCATAGAAGCGTTGGAAGTCTGCAGAAGGTTTGTGTAAAAAAGCAGCCTCTGAAGGGATCTACATGGGCACATAACTCGAGCAATATGCAGCAGTTAGCCCAGATCTTGAATAACAGCAAGGTTGTCAACAAGACCTGCAATGACATGTCAGGGTACTCAGTATACAGCAGGGAAGGTACCTGGTACATGTCCAGGAAATGTTGTCTGTGCTTTGGACGGTGGGGTACCATGCCAGCATGCACAATGAGTAATCGATGAGAAGGGACACATGATTGTGAAGGGCAGGTCTCTCAGGAAAGCTGCTTCCTCAGGGCGCATTGCCTCCACCCATTGCAGGTGTGGCGGCACGTCCTGCACACACTCACAAACCTGTCACAGCATGTGTGATGTGTGATGCAGCAAATAGGATAGAAGATTGCTGGCAGTATGTTGTGAGGTCAAAGTGTTATGTCAGCATGTGTGCTTGTTGCCAAGACTGGGGTGTGCTGCAGATCTGCAGGGTGTTACAGCTGATGCAATGTCTTCATGGCTGCGTAGTGAAGACATTACACCAAAAAAGCCCTTCAGCAAACACATTGCTGTTGGCAAGAAGCAAACCTGGCAGTCTGTGCACAACATTTCAACAAATCTGTTCCTTTGTATGGGACTCGCCACATCTTCTAGCATCCCCGTTCACGCTGCCACCCCCTCCTCTCCCTCCCACCCTCCTTGGCCCCTCCCCCCCCCCCCCCCGGCCACATCCCTGTGGACCCTTTGACACAGCGCAGATCGCTGCCAGCAAAGGTGCTGATGCAAAGACACATAACAGAACCCTTGCATGCAGACATGCCAAATATACAGCTGTATGTATTGGCAGTAACACTGAAGTACAAAACAAATGGTTGCCTAAAAGCATGAGCAGTACCTCAGGCCCAAATCGTTGAAGCTTGTGGTATGCTGACAAGGGCCTGATCATCGTGGTTGCCCCTCACAGCAGAAGCACCTAATGTCATCACCAATTGCAATACCTGCAATGTTGTGAAAGCTCATGTGCGTATCAGCTCAAGATAGATAAGGACCACATCAGTACCTACAGCATTCCAAGCATTGCACAGCAAAGGCAAGAGTGCGCTGCCATGTATGCACCTGAAGACTGTGTGGGCCTTTGTTTACAAGGTCACCAACAAACACCAGTTTGTCGCTGCCCTCGGTCATATTTGACTTGGCGCAGAAGCTTGGCAAGCTCAAATGCACAGCCGTGAACATCACCAATGACGATTAGGCGCCCGGTTTGGAAGGGGTAAAAGTGTAATTTTGTGTGAACAGAATGTGGCTTGGGGTTGCCTGCACATAACAGGATGCTTGGTATGCGTTAAACAAATCGTCGACCATCACTGGTACACAGACTTGTGCACCTTGCGGTGTGCCATGTACTGCAGCTTCACCGATCCCTGAGCCAGGCTGCGCAAGCAGCCTGAGCACATTGCTTGAAGCGATTCGCAGAGGGCGAGACAACGCTGGCCAAGCGTAACGCTGTTACTGCCGCTGGCAGTCGCAGCCTTTCGCCAACCCAGGGATTGACTGGCCATCTTATGCACCTGCACGAAAGAAGCATGGTGAGAGTGTTCGATCATATAGCTGCACTGCGCACAGCGAAGAGGCGATCACCTGAACAAGCTTTGTGTGCATGACAACGACGTGCTTCCCAACATAGCATTACGGTCGCATATGGTTGCCAGACTCCCATGGCCTGCTCGTCGGGGTAGGCATACGGCAATTTGCTACCTTGGAGTATGCTCTTGCACAGCTATTGGGAGCTAAATTAGGCAGCTAGTGTACAATTCAGGTAAGAATTTTTTGAAGGACACAAATCTAACTGTTCACGTCACTAACACATTTGAGTCATTCTTTTGCCCTTAGTCGACCCTTGCCCTGAAGGTTGTCGTGTAATTCTGACACTTTCATGGCCATGCCAACAATAGCATCAATATGTAGCCAGATGCGTTAGGTAGCCTGAAACTGTATGTGTAGTACATTGTGTACATCATGTAAGCCGCAGCAACAGTCGTGGGAACGAGGAAAGTGAAAGCAGCAAGCTTGACAGTACAAAACTCAGAAGCTTCTGATCAAGGTCATGAATAATTCTGTCTACCAGTAGCTTTGCATGTTACATTATGGCGGAGCAAAATCTGACTGTCAAATTGCAAGCACGGAAACCATAGCAGGGGTCTCCCATCTGGCGCTCCTTCATCGACCATGGCAAGACCCTCCTTTAACAAAGCTGACAATGTCTCTGAAGCCCTGGTGTCACTCCATTTCAGATGTTGCATTAGCTCCAACTTTGACGTGTACCCCTTGCTTTGTGCTAGATCCAGCGCTGCATTCTTGTCTTGGTTCAGCTCTCCTGGGGACTGATTGCACAAGACTCTTGTTGCCAATCTTGACTAGCCGGAAGCCGCTGCCCAATGTTTTTAGTTTTCCAATGGCTCGTGTGATGTCGTCTTCACTCACAGGGTCAGCTGCTGCACCTCTGCGCCGCTGCAGACATCATCATTCATACAGTCAGAAGTCAACATGGAGAAGTAGCCACAGCATAAATCAATATTTCTGATCAAAGCCGAAGCCCCACATGAGTAGGGCATTAGCCTAAGCAGCTTGTACATCTAGTACTGGCAATCCTGAGGTTTTGCTATGTATGATGGAGCCAATCATCAGCAAATCAATGTAGCCAGAGCAACACCAGGAGATGACAAGCTGTCTTGCAGAGCACACAACAAAGCAACTGTGCAGGGTTCACGCCGCCTAACAGCCGAGATTGACAACCACTGAAAGTTGGTGTGCAGCGCTCCCAGTGTCAGTACATGAGTACATCCCATTGTTGTATACTTGCTTGTATGCTGTGATTATGTTGACAACTGCCATCAACACCTTGAACAGATGCTGAGGAGCTTGATGTCAGCCAAGCTTTACCTGGACAGCATTCCTGAGAGCACCAAGCTCCATGAACCCACCATTGTATGCCCGAGTGGCTAGACAGGCCTCAACAATCTGTACACCAAGCTCGTAGTAAAAGTCTCCAAAACCCAGCAGCTGTGCCCACATGCCCTTGTTTGAAGCCAGGGGATCCACACCAATGTTTGCGCACATGGTGTGGAACTGTGCTCTGAACACTGGATCTTGCCTTATGTCGTTCCTGGCAGAGACCAAGGTGTTACACATGAAGTCAAGCAGAGTCACCTCTTCGGATCAAAGTATAAAAAAGTCGTGCTGTTTCAGGTGAGCTGCGCATGCTCAGCTGGGCTCACCTGTGCTTGATAGCAAATTCCTCCAGACTTTTCTTGAACACTGCCATCTGTGATTTGATATGCTCCAACTTGGTTTGCTGCACATGCTCCCCGAGAACCTTGTACTGAATCCTGCGCGGATGTTATGATCCTGAAAACTCAGCCTGGCCATTCTTTCACCAAGGTGTGTCGCCGATCAGCCAACGTACTCTGGTCTGGGCACCCTTTTGTAATCCTTGGATACCGGGACGCCTCCCTCATGATGCTCAGATTTGCAGCCTGCAGCGATAATGCCCTGCGAGAGCTACATCAGCTCAGGCGACGCTACTTCCGCCGGACCTACGACGGCAGGAGGGAACTTTAGCCTTCGCATTTGTGGACAGACAGATGTTGTGTCTTAGCTTCAACACGTCGCACTTTTGCAGATGCTGCAAAATCCACATCATGGCTTTACCGTACGTCCTCGAAATCATCACGCACAAACAATTGCTACGGCCCCTGCGTGACAACCTCGGTAATTGTCGGGGGCCTTGCGTGAAGCGGGTGCGTGATCCAGTTGATTAATTGCACTGCGCAAAATCTGGCCAAAATGCCCATTTCTGGCCCGTTTTCACTGATTTCAGCTGCTGCGTGAAACAAGCTTAGACACACCACAGCCTGCGTGATAGTTTATATTATCCAAAATTTTGGGGTGCGTGATGATTTCGAGGACATACGGTACATTCAGAAATTCATCCTACTTTCAGCTGTTGAGGACTTACTATGCACGGTCTCTGCGCCCATGTGTATGGCAGGCTTGCAGTACGGATATGCCATAGCTTAGCAGTCAAGTTGTTGTGAGGTTCCTTCACTATTGTCAAACACATATGTGTATGTGACACTTTAGTGTCATGACACGGGAGTAGCAGCAAACTAGTCAATGTTGTACACAGTCACTACAGTTGTAACTGTAAGGATCAAATGTACAGTGACGGTGAACATTCGTGTTTTGGGCCAATATTTACTTTGATTGAAATTGGCTAAACGGCTGACATGAATGCATCACACAGGTTCTCCTGTATGTGCACCTATCTTAGCCTAGAAGATGTAGCTACCTACAGCATACTGCAAGCCTGGATGGAGCATGGCGACTGCCCAGCACAGGCACAGAACCAGCTGACATGCATGCTAAGGCGGCTGTAAAGCTGCCATGCCCTGCGAAGTGGGTGGTTTGATAACGACATCCCACTAGAACTTGGGTGCTTCCAGTGCTTGAAGGCATGTCTCACAACTCCGTATTTAACCTGGATTTTTGTAAACGCTGAGGTCACAATCCATCAGCGCAACCGTCGCTTCATGAGCAGGTTCATATACCTTCACAGCTAATCAGTTGGCAACCCACAAATCTATAATAGCTATGGCTGGAAATTGGAGATGCAAGTTGTCTCCTGATTAGCTTCCTCCTGCACATGAACAAGCTGCTCCACTCTTCGACATGCGGTCACTTTCAGCATTGCATTGTTTGGTTCAAGCCACTTTTCCTTAATTAAGCATGCAAATGTGAAGGGCAGGCCATCCTTTCCCTTGGTTCAGCATGCACCGGGCAATCAGCAACATAGTGACTGCGCATGCTAGTTCAGCAGTTTCGCAGTTGCCATTATGACATCAAGCACATCACAGCATGTGTCAGCATGCCATTGCAAGCGTGATGACAAATTTACAAGGCAAGCAGGATTGCAGTGTACTCAGCAACGATCATATTGGTGCGTGAAAAAGGCATTAAGCATATTGACAATGGTATCAGCTTGCCTGGAATTCTGGACGACATATCGTGAATGACAAACTGCTGTCCCTGACCTGCCAACCACCCAATCCCTGTTTATAATTATGTTCAGTAAGAGGGCCAGAAATAGCTCACCTGTTGACACCAGAGGGGTTTGAAGGTGGGCTTATACAAGTAGCGCTCTCGGTCTTCAAAGGTGGCATTGTCCACACCCTTCACATGAATGGTCTTCACCCTCTCTGGTCTCTCCAGCTCATAGCTGCATGCAGTTCATAGGCTGACCCAGTGTAGCATACAAAGGCATTATTGCTATCAGCAAGACTGCAAATGCTGAACAGATGTGCAAAACCATGTCAGGGAGTTAAATGACAGTTGTGTATGCAAAGGCATATGAAGGCAAATTGCATCTAGGGAGTGCATCACTGCAAGTAGTGTGCAGGCTACTGGGCTCTTTCCAATGTGTTGGGCATTCAAAAGCTAAGCCAATCTTGCTGTAAGCCCAGAGCAGGTGGAGTGCGCTCTCTCCAAACTTCACCAGGGTGGAAGTCACCCGCGGAGAGTCTGTTGTGACAAAGTCAAGTAAGCCAACATGCACATCAGCGCGGGTGTCACCTGCGGAGGGCTTGTTGGGGACAGGCCCCTGCCTCCTGAGGTGCCAGGCTAGCACAACAGCATCCTCCAATGCAAGCGCCAACCCCTGGCCTGTAGTGACATCCAATGCATGTGCTTGTCACTTCAGTACTGCAGCAAAGGTTGTAGTAATGGACAGACTCCAATGGCAGGCGCTTGGATGGTTGACAGACATTGACAATGATTCCTGCCATTATGTCTGCAGCTGTTGCTTACTGGGCTGCAGCAGAAGGCTCTGCTACATATACAACGTATGTTGCAGCCATATGTTGTAGCATGAATGCTGCTGTGCTTGCTCTGTCTGTGCTGTCTCCTGTCTTCCCATTTGGAAATCAGGTGCTCTGACCATGTTGGGCTAGAGCGTGTGAAGTTTGTGCAGTTTCCAGAACTGACAATGCAGCTTTCACAGTGACTTGTGGCCACTTCTCTGCTTACTTAGGCTGAGTTACGTTACTTCTGCCATACAGTGCAATCAACGCAAGTCCATGCTGCATTTGTCCTTGCTAAGGTACGGACTGGTTGGATCACAGCATCACAGGACATATGCAGTGAAGATTGCCTTTGCATGCATGCATAGGCATGTGTTGCAGCTACAAGGCTTAGCTGCATGCACATATATATAATTATACGCTGAACATATGCTGCCATGCATGATGCGGAGTGCAGTCTTGTGCCCAAAAACAGCAGTTTCGCACCATTTGGAATTGTAGCATGTGCTGCATCTCCAAGCAAACTCACTCTTCCTCTTCCCCAGCCCTCTGAGGATTTTGCTCCCTTGCCTGGGGATGCATCATCTCCTGTACTTGTGTCTGGAGCTGTTGCACTTGAACTGTCTTTGTTGCCAAGAGGGTTCTGCACTGGTGTAGAAGGCTCCACTGGTGTTGAGGAAATGCCCACTGAGCCTGTCGAGCTGCCTTTCGAGACTGAAGGGGTGCCTACTGGCAGCGAAGGGTCTTGGATCTCTGCTGAGGGGCCTGGGACCTCTGCACTAGATGGAATATCAATGTCATTTGTATTGTCTGACTGTTCAACTGCAGTAGCTGGAGCATTAACAGGGCGTCATGATGATGATGATGATGCTGAATCTGCAACAGCCCCTTTGGTTGCTATAGCGCTAAGAGAGCTTGTTGGTACTGCACCTGCCCCTTTTTGATTTCTTCAGCGGCTGGCTGCCCACGATCTTCTGAATGCTTGACAAGCTCCTTCACTGTGGCTGCTACTACTGTCCCAGGTAAGTCAGAGGCTGCTGGGAAAGCTGTCTTCTGCTCTTCTTCATTTGGGGGTGTGTCAGGTGCTTCAGCAGGGGGGTACTTTGGCAACAAGGGGGTGCAGGGAGGGGTCTGTGAGGGGCCGCATGTACAGTCCATGCTGAGTGACGGTGGATGGATCTGTCTTCTTCACGATGTCCATAAGAGTTTTGGGCATGTGCTCGAAAAATCTTCAGGGCGTTCTGCAATAGCGCATTTGCATTGTTTACACAGTACCTGAGACCTTCATGTGCATGATGCAAATATACCACCAAATCTGAAAGTCTCAGCTGCAGTCACAGCTCAGTCTCTTATCTGTTGCATGTCATCGCTTGCTGCAGAATGTGCCAAGACCAAAGTGTATCACTACTGCACTAACCACAATCACAACGCCATGCCAGAAAATGGACCATTGCTGAAGACCACCAAAAATAGCATCCATTGACGGAACTGCCACAGCAATGCATGCGACAAGGCAACAGCCCTTTCCTCAAGGGCAGATCCAGACTGAGCATCCCCTTGTATGGCCTTGAGCCCTCGCACTTCAGGGTCAAAGTGGATCCCAGCTTCCTTGAGGGTGACCAGGGGGGCACCCAGGATCCAGGTCCAGGGCTTGTGCTTGGTGTCCTCCAGAGTGCCCATGTGGATCAGCATTGCAAAGGGACCGCTCATGATTGGCTGGTCCTGGTCCCTCCAGCTCCTGTCGACACTCATGTGACTGACCACATGATATTGTGACTCAGCACATACTCCCACTGGTGAATGCCAAAAGAAAAGAAAAGACTACGCTGGTCAGCGTGATTTAGCTCATGGTTAATCTGAGCTTCTGTTTGGCCTAAGCCAATATAAAAAGGGGTGGGGGGGGGGGGGGGAGGGTCCACAAGAAGAAGCATGACACAGGGGGTGGATTCAAAGATTTACCCATGCTAGTCATGCATTTCCTATACTCTCAAAATTGCCATGCTCAAGGTGCATAGCATCAGCTCATCATGTCTTCTGCATGTTCTTTGCCTCCGTGCTTGAACCGTGGCCACGTGAGCTTGAACCGAGGCCACGTGAAACAAGCCCCCAGCTGGTTCAGATAGCTATCACACTTGCCTGGCAGTCACGCAATGCAAGCATGGTGTCATGGTGTCATGGTGCATTACAGTGCTCACATATAAGTACTTGAGTGTCTGCATGAAACTATTGAGCATGCAGCAGAATGGCAGGACCCTGATGGCTGGAACCCATGTATCAGCGCCAGACTATGCAGCGCTGGATGCAGGCTGTTACCAGAGCAAAGGCACATGATAGAGACGTCATGTGACGAGTGTACACTTGCGACGCGGGCAGGCAGAGCAGCAAGCACAAAGTGAACTGGGATGAATCACTGTCACAGTCTGACTCACGCCATCTCTGTGCTACCATCTTCTCCTGGATCAGCAATGCGGGCTCTCCACATGACGCAGCCCTGCATATTGCACAACACAAGTGCACTCATGTGACGCAGTTGTGCACAGACAGCCTCAAGATGTTATAGACGCGCTGAAGATTGCAGATCAATGTACCTCTTACCGCCGTTGCTTGTGAATGGCTCCCTGATCATGAAGGTTTTTACAAATAGGGCATGAACTGATGAAAAAACGTGTCCAACGCAGCATCCAAGGAACAAGTTCCCCATATGCATGATCAAGTTCACATCATATGATGCTGGAGGTGCTGTGTATACAGCACTCATCTGCAAATATGTCCTCAATCTTGTTTGGTGCAAACCATGTAGGGCTTACATGGGTGATGTGATGTACCGTTCATCATTCATCAGTTATCATGGTGGTAAAGTATCTGTCAAATCTGTTGGCATGCATGGGTAACAAGCCAAACAGCATTGTCTGGCTTGCTGGCAGGGTTGTGTCTGCATGCAAGTGACAAGCAACACCTGTGATTATGAGTGGAGCAGCTTTGGCAGAGACATCAACACTTGTTCATGCTTAGGTGCATGGGCCTCTGCTCAGGTGCAAGCAATACTTCTGTTTTGACACAGCGTTGGAGGGAGCAGCGGGGTGCAGGAAGGGTGTGAGGGGTGCTGGGAGGGGGCAATGCACTTACTGCAAACATGGGTGGCCCATCATTGAGGCACTGCTTGCGGACGCGAGAAAAGTATCCGTCAGCGCCGATGAGGACCTTGGAACGCACAGAAGGCTGGCCGCGGTCAAAATGCACTGTCACTCCATCCTCATCCTCCTCATACTTTGTCATCTGCATTGAACAGCTCAGAGCTGACGTGAAGCATGGCCTTCTGGAGTTGCACAATACTGTAGGCAACATGTTTTTCACACCTTCCAGCATCCTATGTCTGTCACACAACTTTCCTTGATCTTGAGCCACAACACTCTTAGCTGCATATACTGCAGCATGGTACCAAGGCTATGCAGGACTGCACAGCATGCAAGGCTCATATTGTTTCACACACCTGTATGCACAAGACTGCTTGTCGTGATGGTGTGCACGTGTTCATTATGTGTTCAACTCATGATTGTAATGTTACTCGAAATAAAGTTGGGACCTTTTGCAGTTGTTTTTTAGTTATGGTGTAGATTTCAGTCGTTGATTTGCATGATTGTCAGCAGAAATACCTGTTTGTCAAACTCCACAATGCCAGAGGGTAAATACTCAAACAACAGTTGCCTGATCTCATGCCAGCCCAGCAAGGTGGCCACTTTGCCATACTTCTCATATAGCTGCTCATTTTCTGCAATCCTGGCGTTGCTGCGTTTGAGAAAATTCCCTTTCAGATCATAAGTCCGCCACCCTGATACTCGCACGCCATGCTTGAGAAATCTGCATGGCGTTTCAACATCAATACATTACTTTGCCAACATGAAACTACAAGGCAGGATGCATATGTGCAGCCTGGCTAGTCTAGGATGGGGGTGCATGTAACAGTGCTGCATTACAGATCGTAACGCATGATGGTCCTCAGGACTAGTGTATACACTGTACCTGGCTAAAAGATCAGGGTGTATGGCCTCCAAGGCATGCTGGGCATTTGCAGCCAATCCCACAGCTGAACCTTGAAGTGTATACTCTTTCATGCTCTCATACACCTGTCAAAAAGAGAAGTAGGATTACGAGAGTAAGCAAAACCATCTTCTCGAGAACGTCTCAGGGCGTGCGTCGCAGGGCTGCAGATGATCACGTTGTAGTAATCTCTGGGGTGCCTTGGTTTCCCCTGGACGCACCTTGACACGAATGTGCTGTCCAAAAGCAGACAGGACAGCGGCTGCTGTCGCTAAACCTCCCGGACCTCCGCCCACTACAGCAACATCGATATCGTGATCGGCTGTTCCGGCAGCCTCGGTACGCGCTGCAGACATGGTTGTGTCCTTTGAGCAGATGGCCACACGACACCACCGATAATCAGATTGACCGGGCCAGCATTGCGTGGTGAAATATCAGGGACAGAGATTCTGCTGCATTGTTCGAGATGAAGCCATACGAAACCGTGAATATGAGAACCTCGACTGACCTCGCACCTGATTACCAATCACATGAGAGCACCGAAGCACTCAGTGCCACTCACGCGGTGCTTGAACACTCGGTCTAGGCATACCGTAGTGACGATCATTTCGGTACTTCAAGGTCAAAATCTGACAGTAGCAGCATCCTAGCAGATCACACTGAGTCAAGTATGCAAATTCATGTCCTGCCCCTATGGCAAATTACTGCTACAGGAAGTGAGCGTGAATTGCTAGCTACCGAAGCAAGGCCAACATAAGATTTCTGGATCTCTCTTAGATCAACAGGTGGACCCATATATGATTCATATTATACTGCAGCAGCAGCAGCTGTATATTTGTGTGGTTCCAGGCTTGTTTGACTGATTGATCAGCTGATATCAGCTTGCAGTTGGGATGGGTTGTGAGAAGAGCCTCTTCTCGGAGTATGCTTACATTGGCTTTGGGGCCCATATCAAACACACTCAGTTTCCTGCAGTTGTGTGTTGTAGAAGAAGATTCAGCTAGTACTGCAAGGCAGCCAATTGCAACTCTTACTGGCGCTAAAAACATGGTAATGTTGTCTTGAAAGTATACGTAGCAGTACGTAGCAGTAGCAGCTACGTACCAGTAGCAGCTACGTATCAGTAGCAGCTGCGAGATGTATGCACTGCAATACTATTAGAGCACAGAGCTAGCAATTGACCAAGCACAGACTCTGAACTGACTGATGTCCACATATATTCCTGCAGCACAGTTGCGGACACACAGACAGTTGCAAAGCAAAGCAATGCCTAATGGAAGGGAACAACTGTTGTCAACAAGCGTCTAGATCCATATGCTGGACACTTACCACTTGTGTCTCATCAAAGCAATAAAGAGTCAGCAAGATTATCAACAGGAGGATGAATCATATGCTTTGCCTAGCCAGCAGCATCCTACTAAAACGTGGTTACTTCTGATGCTTGAGTTCTGTATCAACACCTTCATGTCATTGAGAGTACCGAACAAACATTTGAAGGACCAGCCTGACCTGGTGTAGATGCTGCTGACAATGTGCATCAGTGCAAGCATTGGTGCGTTAGCAGGTTCACATCCCCTCACAGGTGAGCAATAAGTTGACATGCCACATATCTATCATAGCTATGGCTGGAAATTGGAGATGCACGTACTCTCTTTGTTTGCTTCCTCCTGCACACACTCACCCAACTACTTTCAGCTACTTCAGCTACTTCAGCATGTCTGGGACAAGCCATTTCCCCTTGGCCCAGCATGCAGTCGTGAGCGGAGGTGACATGTTACGTAGTGGGTGTTGGCAGCTACTTCAGCAAATGAGCAATGCGTCAGATGACCCTTGTCGTTGAGCTTCCTGACATGCTTCTGAGCCAAGTGACTGCGGTAATGGGGAAATTTGCACTCATGCAAGCAGATGATGTGTTATCCATACCAGCATATGCAAACAGTATATTGAGATAAACACAACAGATGAAACCGGTTTCTACCATGTTGACTATATGACATCTGCTTGCCCAGCATTTCTCACATGCACGCTTTGACTGACAAGATGCTGGATGACCTGACAACAGCCAATGCCAACAAGACATGAGGATCTAATATGTAGCTCACCGGTTCACACCAAAGGGGTTTGAAGGTGGGCTTGAACAGGTAGCGCTCTCGATCTTCATAGGTAGCATTGTCCACACCCTTCACATGGATGGTCTTCACTCTGTCTGGTCTCTCTAGCTCATAGCTGCATGCAGTTCACAGGCTGTTGTATACTATGTGCACTTGTAATGTACTGTTCAAACCTCCCGCATAAGTTTTTGCTATCAGCAAAGCCACAACCGTCGCACCAAGACGCAACATGATATCAGGAACCAGCCAGGGCATGAATAGCCACCCTTGTGCAACAGCCTAGGCATCATGGAATCAGGGCGCAATGCATCTAGCTAGCAACTGCATGCAGTGTGCCGACCACTGAATCTCCTTGCTCATTTGGGCAAAGATCTGATGGCCCAAAGCTAAGCCAATGTTGACACAAGCCCAGCAGGTGCAGTGTGCTCTCCAAGTGTGCCCATCAGGTTGGGTGTCACCTGCGGAGGGCTTGTTGGGACAGGCCCTGCCTTCTGAGGTGCCAGGCCAGCACCACGGCATCCTCCAATGCAAGTGCCAACCCCTGACCTGCATTGGCATGCAAGACACGTTGAGGATGCACAGGCTTATCATTACCAAACTGCAGTAAGATTGCAGAGATATGGCCAGAACAAGACAGCCTTTCAATTTTTTGGTGCATCAGGAGTGCCTTTGCATGCAGGACATGCAGCAGCAAATTTAGCTGCAAGTACGCAATTGGCTAATACGCTGCAGACATGGTGCCTTGCATGACACCACACACATTGTTGTGTTTCCAAAAACAGCCGCCACATACCATTTGGAATTGTAGCATGTGCTGCATCTCCAAGCAGGCTCACCCTCCCTCTTCCCCAGCCCCCATCACCATCTGCTGGGGTTTTTGGCCCCTTGCTGGGGACTGCATTGCTTCCTGTCTTTCTGTCTGTTGCTGTTGCATTTGCACTGCCTTTGGTGGCAGATGGTGCCGGTAGTGCTGTTGGGGCAGGGTCCACTGAGCCTGAGGAGTTGCCATTCAGGACTGAAGAGTTTCCTACTGGCATCGAAGGGTCTTCCATTTCTGCTGAGGCTGGAGAGCTTAGAGAGCTTGTTGGTACTGCACCTGCCCTTGTAATTTCTTGAGCAGCTGGATGCCCACAATCTTCTGAATGCTTGGCAAGCTCCTTGACTGTGGCTGCCACAGATGTGTCAGGAGAATTGGAGTCAGCCAGGGAGACTGTCTTCGGCTCTTCCTCATTTGGGGGTGTGTCAGGTGCTTCAGCAGGGGGTGCTTTGGCAACAAGGGGGTGCAGGGAGGGGTCTGTGAGGGGCCGCATGTACAATCCATGCTGAGTGACAGTGGATGGATCTGTCTTTTTTACAATGTCCATCAACGATTTGGGCATGCTCTCAAAGATCTTCAGGGCATTCTACAACATGGCACTCAGTGTGATTTGCAGGTCAAGACACGTTTATAGGTTGAGAAGTTATACAGGTTGACTCTTGACTATTTGTTGGCTGATGTGTAAGGACTGCCAGATCCACTAGAAGGTTACTGCGTTGATCAAGATATGACAAAGCAAAGTGAATCATCAAAGCTGCCTCAAAAATCCACCAATCACTTGTTTTCTTTGGGCACTGCATGCGTCAATGAGATTGACATACCTCAAGGGCAGATCCAGATTGGGCATCCCCTTGAATAGCCTTCAGTCCTCGCACTTCAGGGTCAAAATGGACCCCAGCTTCCTTGAGGGTGACCAGGGGGGCCCCCAGGATCCAGGTCCACGGCTTGTGCTTGGTGTCCTCCAGAGTGCCCATGTGAATCAGCATTGCAAAGGGACCGCTCATGATTGGGGAATCATGGTCCCTCCAGGTCCTGGCAACACATTGAGTAAGTCAGCACAGATTGTACATAACAGGAGATGGCATGCACAGGACTGAAAAGGCAGAACTAAACAGCCAATGGCAGGACGCGTTTCAGCAGTAGCAGCAAGCTGGGCAGTGCCCTAGATGGGCCAATTATGATGGCAGGGCACGGCTCCCATGCTGTGAGCGCGCATGAGTGGCATGCAAGTCAATTGGCTGACACAACTATCAGCGACATTGTGACTCACGACAGCTTTGCACTGCCATCTTCTGGGGCAGCAATGCGAGCCCTCCACATCACACAGCCCTGCACGCAGACATCAGCTCATCTCCAGACTCCGAGTTTGCATCACCAAATCGTGGGTTTGCAAGATGCACAGCACCATGCCGAGTCATGCTCAATCACTGCTTCAAGATGCTTGCCACCTGAATGTCAGCAGCCTTCATGACATGATGCGGCAAACATGCTTGCATGTCAGATGAATCATAACATTGCATGACATTGGTTATTGGCAACTCAAATGATGTAAAGGGTCAGCCTGCATCACAGATTCTGCCAACAGCGAAAACCTAGTCGTCATCTTGCTTGCCACAACCAGCATTTGTGCCACCGCTGTGTGGCAGCAGTGTCGACATGCAATCTTGTGAAGCCAACGGCCTATTGATAAGCTACTTGCAAAAATTGCAATTGCTGTGTTTCACAGTCGCAAAACTTTTAACAGACTTTTGAGACTGAGAGCAGTTGTCGCAAATGCTTAGGCCTTGCATACATTTGGACATGGTAGGTGCATGTACCGCCACTGCTTGGGCAGCTGCTAATAGTATCATTGGCAGGGTGTAATGGAAGGACAAACGAAGCTGGAGGGGGTGCGAGGCGAGCAGGGAGAGTGTGATGGGTGCAAACAGGATGCCTCCCATGCATGCATGAGGATGATAGGGTACGCACTGCAAACATGGGTGGCCCATCATTGAGGCACTGCTTGCGGACTCGGGAAAAGTAACCATCAGCGCCGATGAGAATCTTGGCACGCACAGAGGGCTGGCCATGGTCGAAATGCACTGTCACTCCATTCTCATCCTCCTCGTATCTTGTCATCTGCGGCAGCATACTGATTGAGGAGTGGCTGCACAGGGTATAAATGTATATTGGCGCAAGCACAGGTAGGTTGGAGCAGACTGTGTCCGAGCATTTGGCAATCTAGTACTATAGCTATACAATGAGGTAAGCATAGCATGCATGCACTCGTTAGGTTGGGACGGTATGCATGGGTCAGCAATAGAAAACCTACATATTATCATATTGACGCATCACAAACAGCTACAATACAGTTGTGATGACATGCATGCCATTTGCACGTTGACTCTCATACATGCGTCACTAGTTGTCAACCAGTTGCTTGATGCTCAGTACCAGACCTGCTTGTCAAACTCCACAGTGCCAGGAGGTAGATACTCAAACAGCAATTGTCTAATCTCATGCCACCCCAACAATACCGTCCTTTTGCCATATTTGTCATACAGCTGCTCAGACTCTCGTCTCTTAACTTCAGTGTTGCCTTTGGAGTTTCCTTCCAAGTCATATAAGTGCATTCCTTGTAATTGCAAGCCATGCTCAAGAAATCTGCAGCACCCTTCCAACACCTACTATTACTTGGACATGGTAAGGCCTTGGAACATGAAGCATTATACACTGCTGTTTTTAATCATCCTGATGTGCATTGCTTCTTGCATAGCCAATGCACTGTACCTGGCTAGCAGATCAGGGTGTACAGCCTCCAAAGCATGCTGAGCATTTGGGCCCAACCCAACAGCTGAACCCTGAAGTGTATACTCTTTCATACTCTCATACACCTGCAGCGACGTCATCAGAGACCCATGACGTACAGATGACTAGCAGGTCTGTGTCTCAGAGCTTTTGAGAGGGGTTGCACCACGGCCTTGACCAAGGTGCAGTTGGAAGACGAAGTGTCTGAAGTGATATCAAGTTGGGGGGATGACGCTCGTGTCACAAAAACATACCTTGACACGAACATGCTGTCCAAAAGCTGACAAGACGGCGGCTGCTGTCGTCAAACCTCCTGGCCCTCCGCCGATTACAGCAACATCAATATCAAGATCGACGCTTCCTGCAGCTGTATTCGAGACACTGGTTACAGCCATTCTGGCGGCAAGCTACCTTGCGCACAAGCTGTCGCGACAGCAGACCAGCACCACCGCGACAAACGCAGCGCACTATTGTCTACGAGATAGAAACTTGAAGAGTGCCTGGAATTGCTCAAATTACGCACTCAGCTGCACTTCCTACTACGGCTCAGCCGATGGTCCACTGGGCCACGTCAGTCAATATGAAACGCGCCGGAAGTTGCCTGTTCTCCATGCAACTCACCTGCCCCCTGCGGACTGCATGCTGTGATGGCAAAATCCTACTGAAGTATGGTTGTGCATGTAAGCCTCGCGAGGGACTCCAAATCAACTAGTACAGTACACAACATGTGATTTGGTTGACAGCAAGGTATCCGGTGTGGGCAACTAGTACTGTATAAAGGTATAATACTGTATAAAGGTATAGTACTGTATCAAGGTACAGTATAAGACCGACTCATACTAGGCTAGGGATAAGGTCCGTACCCATATACTTATATTGGGCCCCTTATATTGCAACCCAGCTCCAAATCAACATTGCAAGATCTCAATCAAGGCCCCCCCGGGGGGGCCCTCCGGCCGGCTAATTAATCGTCCCCCTGTTCTGACGGCAATGTGTGTGGCAAGCTCTCAGCAAACATGCTTGCCTGTCTCCACGCAGATAGCTCAGACATGGAAGGATTGCCACCGCTAGCCTTCATTGGACGTCAGCAACCAGGTATATATATGTGGTACCTAACTGACCACTGACCTTTTGTCAGATTCCTCGTTTTGTCAGGGTTATGTAATATTTTATGAGTCATCTGGCTGTGATTTAGGTACCAAGAACTACAAAAAGGGGGGTACAAGCCCTAGAAAATTAAGCGTATGCTTATAGGTACCAAGAATAATAAAAGCTGCAGATTTCACCCTATTAGTCATCTTATAAGAATTTTCAACCGCATGGCCATCATCAGCTCATAGTGTGCCTGGCGTAGGCAGTGGTCACCAGTGTGCAACTAAACACTGTTTTGACATCAAGTGGGGATCGTTCAACTTCAAGTTGAGCGATCAAGTTTAACACCCAGTTGGTGTTAAAAGCAAGTTGGTGTTAGAAGCAAAGCTAGCGTAGACATCATTGTGTCATGCACCAGCTGCCAAAAGTCCATCGAAACAACTTGGCAAGGTGTTTCCAAGTACGTTTGGGCAAGGCGTTTAAACAATTTCTGGAACAGCGGGTTGCATTTACGCTGCGAATGAGTCACAGTAGCAGGCGTTGCTGGCGTTACGTGAGCTTCGGCCTTATCTCGCCAAATCAGGACAAATGTGCACTGATCAGAGTGCGCTACAAGCGTAAGTCCTGTTACGCGTATTGCCGTGCAGATCTTATGATGCAATTGCACATGCAGCTTCCGTTGGTGACCTCCAGAAGCTCGCTCGCCAGCACCTCAGCCAGACTGAGTACGCCAGTACAGGTAACAGCTTCTGTGCTTCGGTCGCGAAAGAAGTGCTGTTGCTCATGTGCTAAATGGGGCAAATTCTGCTTGTCAGGTTCACCCAGCCAGATCACTCGCATTACCGAAGCATAAGGCTATCCCTCAACGTAATGTTAGCCGGATTGCTACAGCGGCGCAGAAAACCCAAGAGGGTAAAGAAACAGCTCAGCAGGTAGACACCAAATTGAAAGAAGTTTTTGACAAAATTGAGGGAGCTGAGGAGGACATTGCAGCCGGGAAACAAGAGCAGAAGACTGCCATGGAGGAGCGCCAGAAAGATCCACGTTTTGCAGAAGCGAAGGATGCACTGGACTTGAATGACAAGGACCTGACTACTGCAGCTGGTCAGCAGCAAGGTGTGCAACGTATGCCTGTCATGAGACGCAAACGGCCTGAGTGTCACATGACATGTTCATCTCCCCACTGACACGATACTGCGCAGCAGCTGCACAGTGGGTAGTTGTGCTTTGTGCCAAGTCGCGACACAGCACATGGCCACGTCAGATGTTAGTCAAATGTACTTCAGGCTGTACCATACATTCCTTGCTGGGCAAACTTGCTCAGTCCGGCATGGTGACACAACAGTGCACTAAGGTTGCAAGTGTTTCTGTTCGCAGGGCAAGAACAGAAATAATACTTTCCAGTCACAGTCAGGTGGCTTGCTATGGCTTGCAAGCAAGTTCACCATGCATGCATATGTCCCTTGCTGGGCATGCAGGCTTCTCACCGCCAGTGAGTCAGCTTGAGGACGCAAGCTGCCAAACACAATTGTGAGGTTGATGACGCACTGGTAGACGCATTTGACTCTCTAAGTTAAGTAGTCATGCCAGGCACGGGTTTTGCATGCTTGCGATATGCCTTACATCTTGTCTTGCACCAGGTCGTGAACTGTTGCATGTGCGGTCCCTAACGTCAGCAGCCACTGCACTTGCTGATGGTTGTATATGGTATTTAATAAACTTTACTGTCTCTCATTCTAAGAGATTTGCAGGTCCGCTGCTCCCTGTACCTGTGCCACTGGTATACAAACTGCGCTTATGCCCAGACGCTAGGATACAAACAACATCATGTCTGGCAGCTGTTTTGTGCCCATGCTCAATATAGGCTACTGGCAATTTTGCAGTATTTAACATTGCCGTCACAACAGGGGGACGATTAATCAGCCGGCCATAGGACCCCCGGGGGGGCCCGAAGTGGTTTCAGTGTGTTACACACATTATTTGTGTACTTGTAGTACAGCTTGCCTTAGCCAGTAGCGCTACTAGCTAGCTACAGAGTCCGTGTAATGAGTATAATATATTCATTCGTTGATTCATTTATTTTAGGGTTGTTGGCCCATGGGCCAACCATGACCATTTGACCAGTAGTTGAGCTGAAACGTAAAAACACACAAACATCTTATCAAATTGTCTTTGGTGCACTCGTGTTTGTCAACAGAGTGGCAATGATAGCTGGAGATGAAAGACAGCCACTTGTGCTGCGGCACCCCTAGAACACCCTCTAGCAACATAGATCTGTACGTAAAGCATGCAGAAATTGTGTCATATGTCTAATAAATGAGTAAGTCTCTTCTTCTTCTTATGCGTTACGTCTGAGCGGGTGCAACATGCACGGCAGAGGCGACAAATTTTGCCTGAGCACGGCTTATAGGCCAGCCTCTGTATTGAAGTGTAGAGCTCCAGTCAACAATAGCCCGCAACGCATAAGTGCATGCTTCAGCTGGTTTTGGCTGGCTCCCGCACGTCCGGCCGGTTTGGGGACGCAAGAACGCCGCAACATTCTACACGGCTTACAGAATTTGCTTGTCGAACCTTGACTCGCGGAGCAGTGCAGCACTCGTGCCATATCAAGTCTTGGCAATCTGGCTGTGTGATCCCACGGTGTTGTCTGTCAGCGCGGTGCTCGGCCAAGGCTGACCCAACGTCGGCAACATCAGAGGTTGATCAACACATTCCCTGGCTGAGCATCTGGTGATGCGCGACCAACCTCTTGCTTACTGGTTGCTTTCCACTGGCAGGCACCAAATGCACCAAATGCAGAAACATGGAGGCTATTCGATGTCAGACTGTCTATAGAGGACGATCCTGGCAAGGATAGCCACGACAGCAGCCTTGCACTTTGCCAGGCAACAGCGCTAAAGCTTAAGTGCAAGGTGGGTTTTGTGTTGCGTCCAGTATGCCCTGTTGCAGTGCTGGAGCATCTGCACTGCATTTGTGCTGCCTCTGGTGCAGCAAGGTGTGGCATCTTCAGTCAGCATCATACTTGTGAGGCGTATGCACAGTAAACATCAGCTCGCTATGGCTTAACAAAACAGTGGTCTCAAAGCATGAGCAGGTTGTGTTGAGCCATATCACAAGCAGATGTGAACCATGGATTCAGTGCATGCAGGGCCTACCCTTACCATTGGCTGCTGTCTTAGTTGTGAGAAAGTCCTTTGATGCTAGAGCAAAGTACAGAGATTTTGCATATGTGGTGGATGTGGATGCCAACTCAGCCAGGGCTGCAGGGGCCAGCCCCAGGTTTAGGCCAGGCCAGACAGAGAGGTACACTTTTCCAACTGCATTATGATGTTGGGTTCCATCTGTGATAGCTGATAGCAGTTATTATAATGGAAGTGATTGTCATCAGCAATTACTGCAGCTCTCAGAGAGGGGCATGCGGCACACAGATGATGCCCGGCAAATGGTGGCCAGCTTGGTCTGTACTATGCCTTGTTGTAGGCTGCACAGAATAGCTTGTATAGATGTACGTTGCACATGACAGGCTTCTAATCAGCTGTTCAACTTTGCTTAGTGTGCTTCTTCATGGCACTGTTGTGCCTGACGTCTTGAGCTGTGTCTGCACATCTTGTGCAGGATATGTAGAGAACAGCCTTTCCATGCCCCTCTACTCCCACAGAGCTCTCCCAGCGCGATTCCAACACAAGACCCAGTTGTTGTTGTCGGCAGGTCAGGCTTGCATTCCAGTCAGTACTTGCAGCGTGCAGGTCACACATAGTCAATCGTATTGTCAACATGAACATTGAAGGAGTTTGCGTTCCTCTTTTGTGCACGCTGCTCTGCAAGCTGTCAAGTCAGATCCTGCGCTGCTCTGCGTGCATTCCATCCTGTCTGTTCCAAGCCACCCAGCTCAACATTGTGCGACGTGTGTCCATCATATGCACACATTGTTGAGCACCAGCACTGCGCTGCTGCCTCTTTGCATTGGTCGTGTCAACCATCAGCACTGCACTGCTGCCTCCTTGCATTGGTCATGCTAGCCATTAGCACTGCACTACTGCCTCTTTGCATTGGTCATCTCAACCATCAGCAGCCAGCGCTGTGAAGCGCTGCGACGCTGCTGTCTGCAGTGGCCCAGCAGGGCTTTTTGCTGCACTGGAACTGGCCCAGGCGGGGCTGCCAGTGGTGATACTGGAGAGGGGCCAACCTGTGGAGTCTCGGGGCAGGGACATTGGTGCCCTCATTGTACGCCGCATGCTCAACACTGAGTCCAACCTCTGCTACGGTGGGCTGTTCTCTGCAGGCTTGCCTTCATGGTGAAGTGCATGCAGTTGCTGGTGTGATTGCTGGTCAACAATTGGGGTTTCTCAATCTCTTGCACAGGGTCTGGTCAAATCGACGGTTGTTTCTGTTGCAACTACGCAGCTGATCACACAATTAACGCCCCGTGATGGGTATGCTGTGTTCTTCTCAGCTTGGGAGTGCCGTACCACAGAACTTAAGTGACTTGACACTGTGCAGCTTGTAACAGGCTGGGACACGGGATCTTCTGCCTTTCCTTGCCAGGCTATCTCAAATTAGCCTATACTCTGTTGATGCAGCATGCTTCAGAACTCTCTTATCTCTGCGCTATTCAAGTCAGCAGATATTGAAAGTGCATCTGTATATGGGTCCGTCTTGGGCGCCCTGCACGCATGTGTACTTGAGTGCTTCTAGGGAGTTTGTATTGCATGTTGCTCTTTGTGAGCTGGAAACTGTCCTTCTCATAATCAATATGTAAAGCACTGAGTGTGTGTGTGTGTGTGAGCATGCGTGGGTGCCTGCAGGGGAGGGGGGTGCTGGGACCTGGAGTGATGGGAAGCTGACCACCAAGGTGGGCCGCAACAGCGACCCGGTCAGGCGGGTCCTCCACACCCTGCATGCCTTTGGGGCCCCACAGGTCAGATCCCCCCCCCCCCCACACCTTCCCCCTCCCCCGCTCTTGCAGATGTGCAGGAAAGGTGATCTCAGCCTTTCAGCTGAACAGCCAATGGATCAAGGCAGTTCTGTGACAGCTGACCAGGTGTACTCTGCAGGCGAAGCTGATAGGAGATGCACTGGCCAAAGCCTGGATACTTGTCATACACATTGCTGTTCTTGAAGATTCCCTTGGCATATCATCAGAATTTGTTGGTCTTCTGCAGGTATTGCCTGCTTTGTCACTAGGCTATCTACACAGCTAAAGAAGCTAAGCAACCGTCACAGCACAAGTTGTGTGGTTGCTGAGTTTGTGAGTCTGGGTTGATAACCAGATGATAAAGTAGGCAATACCTGCAGAAGGACACCACATCACATGACATGCAACACATCCATGACAAAGCACAACTGCAAGAAATAAGAGCCAAGTTATACATCCTGTCATTGCAACAACTGGGACATTGCCTTCTGCTTGGCTCTGACACAAAGCAAGGAACATGACTTGCATCCAGTAGTCTACACTGTTTTTGGTGAGCTGCACTGATTTTGTTCCTGGGTCTCGTTTGCAGTGAATTGCATGTGTCACTGCAGTCACTTGAACTGAAACAAGTCCTTGATCACTGCTCCCTGACCAGAGTGCCTGAGCATGGTGGAGTGAAAGAAATTACTGCCTCACATGCACGCCTTGGCTGCTTGGCCGCTACACAGATATGTAAATGTCGGCAGGCTCACATTTCATTGGGCTGCTCGTGTAATGCGTTTTGCCTGCAATTTGCTCTGTACTCAGCCGGTCGCCTGCTTGCTGCACCCTTCATTGTATTGGTTTTGGGTGTTTTGGTCTTTCTCTAAGTCAGGGAGTAACCTCCCCCTTACCTGAATGCCAGGACCCTTGTCAGCGGTTCACAGACTGTGTCCACTGCTTGCACGCAAGCATGTAGAATGTATGTTGACTGTGTGCAGAGCATTCTGGTTGCGGGCAAGCCACACCTGGGCACCGACAGGCTGATCAGAATCCTGCAGGCTTTCAGAAAACACCTGACAGCTCTGGGCGTCAAGATACACTTTGGCACATGTGCCACAGGGCTTGAAGTTCAGCATGACAAGGTCATCGGTGTCAAGCTTGCAGGTATCATGACCAGCAGAAAGGCATGCTGGATGAAGCTGCCACACTGCATAGTCTGTCTGGGTGCAATGTGCAGTTGCCAAGTTGTCAAGTTGCCCTGTGGATAGGCTGTCTCCAGTGCCAATGGGCACGTACTGTGCAACTCTCTGCTACAGCTACAGCATCATGCGCTCTACCTGTCTGTTACAAAGCTGTTTAGTTCATGCTTCAGGCTTACAAAATTTGCACTAAAAACATTGTACACTGCAGTAAACGGCACTTTAGAGTGTGCCTGACACCAGGCTGGTGCAAAATATGAAACCCATCAGCAGCAGTCACTCAGTCCCGTTCCTGCTCGCTGCTGCTCCTTGCAATACACTCACTTGAGCCACTGCTGATCACCACTCACTGCACTGCACCTGACTCAATTACTTCTCTGCTGACCACTAGTCACTTCACTGGACTCTTCTTCGCTTCTGCATTCTGAGGTTTTGCCCACTATCACTGCTCTATGGCTGCGATGCATCACCTCAGTTGCCAGCTAGCAAACGGTGAAGGATGTGATGACGGAGGTGGGCGGCTGGGCAGCAAGCCAATTGCTGCCTGAAGTTGCCTGCTGCCTGGGCTGTCATATTGGATGTCACATTGGATGTTATATCAATGAACACTGCCAAAGAATGCCTTGGACCGATGCACAGATTGGTGGTGCAGGTAGTGAGGTGCTTCCTGCCTCCAGGGTAGTACTGGCTGTAGGCCACAGCTCAAGGGCCATGTACACTGCCCTGCTGGCCAAGGGCGTTGCCCTCAGCCCTAAGCCCTTTGCCCTGGGGTTCAGAGTGGAGCACCCACAAGCCCTGATCGACAGCATCCAATATGGTCAGGAGTATGCTGCAGGTTCGTCGTATATTCATTGCCTTTGTACCCCATTGTAATGGCAAGTGACAACAGTCATGGCAAATAATCATGGGGAGAGGACAAGGAAGGACAGGGGATGGTCTTTTTGCCCAGAACCTAACACTACTGCTGTGTTAAAGTCTGCTCTGCCGGCACCCTGCCTTTGAAGTCCAACTATTTACCTGATTTACACAACACAAACACACCTGACTTGATAACGGCATTCATCCTCCGTTTCAATTGCCTTTTTGTCTTATGTCTGACACACTTGGTTGGCTCTGTGCCTGAAACCATTTGCACATGCCCCTTACCCCTTACCCCTTACCCCTTACCCCTTACCCCTTACCCCTTATCCCTTACCCCTTACCCCTTACCCCTCAAGCACACCATTGACATGGCTCTGCAGCAAGCTGGAAGCTGTTTTCTCAGGTTGGATGGTGTTCCCACATCTCCTTCATCTTTTGGCATATCTAGTCGCAACATTTTGCTTTGGTGCCTTCTTGTACTGCTGTCTTCAAGTCAGCAATGTGCGGTGCAGAGGTGAAAAGGGGCAAGGGACGGGTCCCTGTTGCTGACTACTCCCTGACAGCGCAAGCTTTACCGGACTATGCTGAGGTGTCTTCTCAGACTGCCATGAATGCCTCGCACATGCACACAGCAACCTCTGGCACTGCCCATCCAGAAGCTGAACAGGCCACTGTGTTACAACATCCCCGAGCTGAGCACACTGGTAGGTCAGGAGGCATTCCAGCAGCGCATTGCCTCTGTCTTCTTTATCATGACTAGGGTCCTGGTCAACCTTGCTGCATTGCAGACCATGCTCTTCTTCACCATGTCTCTCTTTGCTGCCCGCATTCATGCCTTCCAAGTTATCCTCTGTGCAATTACCCACTCGGGCAGCAAAGCTTTGTGTGGGTTTGCCCACCTCAGGCCCCCGTCTCCGTTCCCTCAGCACTCCCACACACGCCCCCCCCCCCCCTCCCCCCCCCCCCGACTAGTTGCTTCTGCTTTGCCTTCTCTCATGTTCCTTCAAGCTGCCTCTACCTCAACGCTCTGTCGAGTCTGCAACATGGGGCGCATGAAAAGCCCCATCTCCTCTCCAACATTGTTCCTTCAAGCTGTCTGCATACAGCATCAGAGTACTCATCACACATTGTAGAATGGACGCTCAGCTGTCTGTCACATGATGCTTCACACCTGTCAGCTTTGGTCTGCCTGGGACTGGTGCAGATGGACAATATCAAAAGCGGCAGCAATCTAACGCCGGTGACAGCAC